>JAWRVF010000873.1:0-148837 GCA_036785485.1 Physcomitrellopsis africana
GGCTTGGACCATTCTCAATTTGTCAACAAGTCAATCCAGTCGCTTATCAATTAAAGCTATCGGAGTCTATGAAGATTTATCTTGTATTCCATGTGTCTCTATTTGAGCCATGTAAGACAACAAATATACAAGGAAGAAAACAAATGCCACCGCCTCCTATAGAAGTGGATAACAATGAAGAATTTGAGGTAGAAGAAGTCTTAGAGTCGAGGCGGCGCCAAAACAGGTTGAAATATCTTATTCATTCGTGCGAATACAATATTAGTGAGTGCACATGGGAACCGACAAAGAATCTTGCAAATGTAGCAAGGAAGGTGGAGACCTTTCATCAACAACATCCATCAAAACTAAGATGAAGACCTTTTCTATAAAAGAAACAAGATCTAGGCAAGATAACATTCAACTTTCTAACCTTGTCTGTAACTTCTTTGTATTTGTGGCGCTGAGGAAATGGAGAACCAACAACCAGCGGATTCGACTCAAGAGCCTTCATTTGCTGACTTGCCGGATGAGACGTTGCGATTGTCACAACCTTCAAGACGACGCAACCGAGATGAAGATCTTCAAGAACGACATGTTCTTCTTCGAATAGATGGCGAGATACAACATGTTTGGTATCACGACCTTGGAAGAGACTCCCGATGTTTGGTGATTTTATTGGAGGTAGGAACAACTTCTGATGGTGTTCCAAACGTATTATTCGAAGGAAGTTATGAAGGTTACAACAATGATCAAATAACAGGGTGGTCTTCCCGCCCCGGAATGAGACATTATCGATGGTTGAGAGGACCTATTAATTACCTTCAAAGAGAACAAAGATTAGAGTATGTGGCAAATACAATCCGGCGTATCTTAGACTTTCTCAACATCTTACCACCGCTCCTCGTAGAACTCGTGTCCTAAAAAGAGGGATAATGTCACGGACATATACATAATTACCTATATAATTAAGTAGAATTAAATAAAAGTAGGTAAAAGTAGGTTAATTCTATAATATCTTCTAGAGTCTGTAGTTGACAGTTTCACGAAGAGCCGAAGCAATTTGATAATCAAATCACATGCGTAAAAATCCTAAAATTTGTCGGAGTAAAGAAGCAATATATTTTGTCTTTTGTTCGTTGATTATTGGTTCAACAGGATCCTTGAGATGGTGTCAATGACCTCCAGATATAACCTCTGTTAGACCAACATCCCATCCAAGACTTTGCTCTTTATTGTGATCTTCAAAACATCCTCTGAATATAATTTTTGATCCACCTAGAGTCATCCTTCCAACTTTGAAGAGTATTACCAAAACTAGGGCATTTGAATCAAGATTTTTATAATAAGGCCGCATCTCCAAAGACTCCACGCGTAGCCTTACTTCACATTGGAATACTCCTTCTTCATCTTGTCCATGTTCTTCAAATCTAGTAGGTTGTGAAAGTTGCAATGATTCTCCAGCCGCATGTATAGCAAAAGAATCTTCTGACTCTTATTCTTGCAATTCTCTTGAAACACAAAGATTTGATATGATAATTAATAAGCTTCTAGTAAGATCTATTCTATCATAGGAAAAATACAAGTATAGATCTTAGTGTGGCTCTTTTCTTTTTATATTGGTCTTTTGTTGTTGATAGGAAGCGTCATTTAGAAGCCAAGAGATGTTATTATCCATGAAATCTTCAATGATCATTGAATCTAGGTTTTTTAGGATATTATTGATGGAATTGGCAAACTTTTTTAGGTGCATTCTTAAGGTTATCTGAGGGTTTCTATATTCTTTCGCTAATTCCATAGCCCTTCCAATAGATGAAATATTCCAATCATCCATGTCTTATATATGAATCCAATATTTCATCTACCTTATATTTAAGCTCTTGATTGACTTCAACTAGAGTTGATGGTGGAATAGTTCTTCCAGCAATATTTAATTTATGACAAGTTTCTAAAAGTAAGACATGAAAGATTGGATGAATATACATGCTACTTGGTAGTTTGAGATAAAAACTTATTGGATTTATTTGGTGTAGAATTGTAAAAGGTCAAAGTCTTTGATAATCTAATTTTCGTGATAGTTGATTTATTTATATATTTTGTTGAAGTAATCAGACAAGATCTCCTACTTTGAAATTTGGTTGCTTCTTGCGATGAATGTTTATATAGTCTTTGTATCGATCTTGGGCTATTTGTAATTGGAATTTCAGTTCTTCATGGATGGTTTTTAAATAGATAGCTTGACTTTCTACAATAGGACTTCTCACATCTTTAATTTGGAATGGATCTGCTCTAAGGTGGTATCCATAGTTTAAGAAGAATGGAATTTGCTTTGTTGAAGAATGTTTGGAGTTATTGTATGCAACCTCAGCCAATGGTAGAAAGTTTGTCCAATCATCTTGTTGGTAATTTACACTCCAACAAAGATATTGTTCCAAGATTTGATTCACTCATTTTGTTTGACCGTCAGTTTGAGGATGATAGAGGTTAATCTTGACCTTTTTATAAGCCGATATAGTCCTTTCCAAAAGTTTGATACAAATTGTGGTCCTTGATCTTAAATAATGTCAATGGAAAGGCCATGTATTTGGTAAATATTATCAATAAAAAACTTAGCTATTTCCTCCCCGGAAATAGTCTTGTTGTACGGAACAAAGTGTGCCACCTTGGTGAGACGGTCTACCACCACATAAATTGAGTCTTTTCCATTCAAAATTGGGAGGTTTGTAATGAAGTCCATAGTTAGCGATTGCTATGGGCCTTTAGAAACTGGAAGGGGTTACAGAAGTCTATATAGATGGTGTCTTGGGATCTTTGTTCGCGCACAAATTTTGTATGATTGGATGAATTTTTTCACCAATTTCCTCATTTGAAGCCACTAGTAGTCTCTTGATATCAATTCTAAGGTCTTAATAAAGTCAAAGTGTCCAGCTACTAGAAGATTATGTCGAACTTGAAGAATTTGAAGTCTTGTAGGTCCTCAAGGAACATATAGAAGATTCTTGAAATATAACAATCCATCTTTTAATTTGAAATTATTGTTTTCTTTCACATGTGTATTTTTTAATTGTTGTTGGATGTTCTTTATAAATGGATCTATTTTCATTGCTTTCTAGATTTCCGTCTTGAGAGTTGTATCTGTATAAGTAAATATTATCAATGTCTTTAATTACAAATTGGACGGCTTCAACATGATTGATTTTTGTTGATCCAATACAATGTCTGTTATTCTTGGTGCAAGATATGATCGTCAAGAAAGGGCATTTGATTTTCCTTGAAGTTTTTTCGAACAATATATAATCACAAAATCAAATTGAGATAATGACATGCTCATTGTGCTTGTCGACGATTTAGAACTCGAGCATTTATAAAATATTCTAAGTTTTTTTGGCTAGTATATACCATGATCTTGTGTTGAGCCCCTTCCAACAAATGGCACCATTCTTCAAAAGTATCAATAATTGTCAATAATTCTTTGTCATGGATCTTATAATTAATTTCTACAACTGAAAATTTTTGAAAGCAGAATGTTACTGGATGTAGTTCACCATCATCACTAATTTGAGAGAGTATAGATCCCAATGTAAAATCTCAAGCATCTGTTTCCAGAATGAATGGTTTTGTTGGATCTGCATGGACAAATGTAGGAGCAAAAGTAAATGATTCTTTTAGCTTCTTGAATGCTTCTTCAGCCTTATCATCTCAAATAAATTTATCCTTGTTTGTGAGTCACGTGAATAGAGTCGCAATCTTGGAATAATCTTCAATGAAGATTCTGTAGAAATTAGAAAATTCCAAGTAATATTATACATTTCTTATTGATGACGGTTGTTTCTACTCTATAACAATTTGTATCTTCTTTGGATCCATGAAAATCCTATTTTTTGAAGCAATATATTCCAAAAATTGGACTGATGGTTGGTGGAAAGAGCATTTCTTTAATTTAGTATATAATCCATTTTCTCGTAGTTTCTTTAATACCTTCTGTACATGATATTCATACTCTTGTTCATTCTTAGAAAAGATGAAGATATTGTTCAAGTAGATGACTACAAAGTCATCTAAGTATTCTTGTAAGATATTATTCATCATATGTTGGAAGACTGCAGGTGCATTTGTAAGTCCAAAAGGCATAATATTGTACTCAAAATGTCCATACCTTGTACGAAATGCTGTCTTCCACTGATATCCTTCTTTAATCTTGATTAGGTTGTAGGTACTACTTAAATCAATCTTTGTAAAAATCTTTGCTTGTCCTAATTATTCCAATAATCCTAAGATTAATGGTAATGGATAGCGATTTTTTATAGTTACCTTGTTCAAATCTCGATAGTCAATACACATACGTAAGGAACCATCTTTCTTTTTCACAAATAATATAGGAGCTCCAACAGGTGATTTTGAATGTCAAATTAAATTCTTGGCTAAATTTTCATCAATATATTCTCGCAAGGCTGTAAGTTTTGTTTGTAACATATTGTAAATTGGACCAAATGGAGATTGAGCTCCATCTTGTAATTCGATTGCACAATCATAAGGACAATGTTTGGATAATATGTCCGTTTTTTTTTTTTTTTTTTTTTCAAATACGTCTTTTAGGTCACAATATTGACTAAAAATATCTTAGTTCAGTTGCTTTATTGGATCTTTTATTGGAATAGCATACAATGCAAATGCATCTTTTTTTTTTTATTGCTTGTATAAATGCTTTAGCTTTAAGAAATAAAGCAGTACCTTGTTTCTTCTTTTGATGTGTGGATCTTGAGGAGATCTTCTGCATACTCTAATCAATATCAGGATTATGTAGCTCAAATCAAGATAGTCCAATGACAATAGGATTTTTTCGACATCTAATGATGTTGAAAACAGTTTGTGATACTTGATCTCCTAATATCACTTCCAACAGTTGGATTTCTTTGAAAATATCTCATGATGTAAGGTTTCGTCCATCAATGACTTTAGCATATGTAGGATGGATCTTCTTTACAAGTAGTAGATTGTGCTTGGTTGCAAAATCCTTATCCATGAAGCATGTTGAGGCTCCAGTATCTAAAAAGACTTTAGCAGAAATTTCTTATTTTAAGGTTCTTATATATACAGGAAGTATAAAAGAAGATATTAGATCCGGAGATAAAAAGAGATTTTTTTCTGGTACTTTAGATTTGAGGGTGTCCAACTGTAAGGTCCATACTGTGGTTGGACATCTTTCAACCTTTCTAATTCGAATATTATACCTCGTGCCTTGAATTCTCTAAATTTATTTGGACAATTTGCTGCCTTATGATTGGATCTTCCACAATATAGGCATAAATTCTCTTATCAACGCCTAGTCTTTTTCTTTGGTGTTAATGGCTTAAATTGAGTTGCATCAATCTGCATAGGTTCAGGATATGTTAATGGCTTTTCTAATATTCTTGAAGATGTAGCAATTGTACATTGATAGGTATTACTGAATTCTTTACATCATCCTTTAGGCCATAACAAAATCAAGTCATGAAAGCCTTATCATTCCAATCAAGATCATAAGTAAGTTATTGAAATTTCGTGGCATAAATTGCAACTGAACGTTGTCTTTGTCGTAGATTTTGGATCTTCCTCTCTGCCATCTTCTCTCGATCACTGTCTCCAAATACAATAGTAAATCTTTCCATAAAAGCTTCTAAATTATATAGGATTGGAGAATTCTTTTTTAATAGTGGCACAAACCATCATAGAGCACTTTTTGATAAAAAGGTGCTCACAAAAGTGACTTAAGTGAATCCATCTAGGTAATAAGAAGAATATAGTTGTAAGTAAAGTTGCACTTATTATACAAACCCTCAAAAGTTGGATCTTATTCCATCAAACTTATCAGGCATATTAGCTTTTGGCTCTTTTATGACAACCTTTGGAACTTGTAGAGAAGTTGTGTGCATAGCTTGTCTACCGCTTGCTTCTCTTAATCAAATAATCTCTTATTGTAAGTTATGAATCTCTCGCTTAGTTTCTTCAGATACTTGCTCCATTTGTAATTTTTTTTTTAGATTACAGAAGAATGCTATTTCTTCTCGTACCGTTGTTGTGATGTAACATGCTATTAAGTAAAGGAGTGTAGAAATAGTATATTATAGAAGATCTTAGTTCAAAATATTATAGCAAATTATTTTAGAAAAATAGATAATAGTAAAAAGGGAGTAAAACTAATGAGTGTTAATGTTGCCATTTTTACAAATGAGCTTCTATTTACTTTGTGGGGCCATAAGTAAGACAAAACAAAGTAGATTGGAAAATAAAATAATATAGGCATATATAAGAGGGAGTTAAGAAGAGGTTTTAGAAAAACTTATTACAAAAATCTCAAAATAGATACCCGGAAAGGACCGGTTATGAGCTGGGGGTCGAAATTAGACCCCGAGGCACAAAACTACGTGCCTATGGCGGAATAAGGAGGCTTTTGCAGATTGGAGATTAGAATTAGCGAGTCGACTTGAAGAATTTTGTATAAAAGTTGATTTTGAGTGATTTAGATAAGAAATGATTTTGTAACAGCTTTGCAAAGTTAGGATTGTTTTTGGCAACTTAGAATTTTGTGAAATAAAATAGGATTGATGTTTTAAGTAATTTCAAAAGTTTTGTAGTAGATTCATAGTTGAAAATTTGGATACTGTTGTTGTTAATGTGTACTATGAATTTGAATTGAATCTAATAGTTTAATTGTACGTAATTGAGGTTTAAATGGGTCAAGGTCTTGGAAATTAAGTTTTGAAGATTAACTAGGATTTTTGAGATCTTAAGCAATCTGCTAGTTGGATTCGAGTAAACTTTATTTGTATGGATAGTAGACTTGTTTTTCTATACACAAGAGTGATTTGAGAATGATTGAATGGTGAAGAAGGGAGAAATCAATACTAGAAGTTCAGCACTAAGGTTGGAGAAGGAGGCCGGGCAACACCCGAGAAGTTTTAGGATTTTTCTTCCATTTGGTAAGTTTGATTTCCTTCGAATTTGCTATGCTTGTTGCTGACTAAGAGATTGAAAGGTGTACAAAGTTTTAAGCAAGATCAACAGTCTAATCAACATATATTGAGGTTCTAATTTTTTCTAGGGTTGATTTGAATTGATTAGAATTTAGTTTAAGATTTAGTTAGGATTTGGTTTAGGATTTAGGGTTTGTTTAGGGTTTGGTTTAGGATTAGGGTTTTTTTAGGATTTGATTTAGGATTAGGATTTGATTAGGGTTTGACTTAGGATTTGACTTAGGTTTTGACTTAGAGTTTGATTTATGGTTTGACCTAGAGTTTGACTTAGGAAAAAGATAGCATGTGTATTTATTAATCCAAAGGATATGATATTATATTCAAAATATTCATACCTTATCTAAAATAAGGTCTTCTATTTGTCTCCTTCTTTCATCTATATTAAGTTGTATACTCTACAAAGATCTATCTTAGTATAGATCTTGACTTGGCTGAGTTGTTTTAAGAGTCCTGAGATTAACAATAGTAGATAATGATTTTTTACTGTTATCTTATTCAATCTTTAATAATCAATGTACATACATAAAAAATCATCTTTTTTTTTTCACAAAGAATATAGGTATATTTATTAGAAACTTTGAATATTTGATAAAATTCTTTATAAGATTTTCATCAATATAATCTTTTAATATCAAAAGCTCGTTTTGAAAAAGATTATAAATTGGACCAAAAGATAGTTACATTCATTCTTGAAGATCTATGGCACAATCGTATGGTCAGTGCTCTAGTAATATATTAACATTCTTCTTTTAAAAAATATCTTGAAATTTGCTATATTGCTCTAGAATAATTGTTGATAAAATTATATCTTTTTCCAATTGGAATTGCATAAATAAAAAATGATGTATCTTTTTTGGCCAATCTTATAAAAGTCCTTGCTTTAACAATAAAGGTTTATCAACTAGTGACTTTTTACAAAGTTTTTTTATAAGGATTTTTATAAAAAATATCATTCTTTGTAACTTCTAATTTACAGATGGATTATGCTTTTTTAACCAAGAAAATTCTAAAATAATAAGATTTAAAGGAGACTTAATAATATTAAATATAATTTTTTTGCTATGGTCTTAAAATGCCATTTCTATAGGTATTATTTTATAGGTGACACTTCTAGAGGATAAGAGTCATTTACCTATTACTTTTGGATGAATGGATTTAAATTTTTATATTAAAAGAATTTTATAAAGTGTAGCAAATTCCTCATCTAAAAAACAAATAGACGTCCTTGAATCCAACAATGTGATCGTCTGAAACTTCTAAGGGCTAAAATACAAAAAAATTATAAAACAATGAGTATGCTAAGCAAAAAGAGAGGAACTTGAATTGTTTTGCAATGTTGAATTATTTAGCTACACTATTTCTACTATGGCTGAACATCTTTGTTTTCTTGAATAATTGCACTCCTAGTTTTGGTGATGCATTGATTTTATTTTTTTGGATAATTGTGAGTCTTTCTTTGAGCACTGATTAAAAATTTTCTTTCATTGCCACAGTTTAAACATAGATCTTCTTTCATTCAATTCTTCTTTTCTTATGGATTAAGAAGTTTAAAACATATCGCATCAAGTTGCATATTTTGTATTTTTGAATGTGAATTCAAACTACTTATCAATATAACAAGAGTGTATCATATTACATATTGTCTTGGTGAAGCCCATGAGCATTGATCTTGACAACATTGGAATAATCAATTATCACATTTCACGGCTTAGCTAATGGCTTCATTAAGCAATTATGGATTTGGAAGCAATAATAATAAATCTTTCATATCATCTTTTAATCTTTAATAAAATTGACTCATCAAGGCTTCTTCATTTTAATTGATGTCGCATGTTAGTTGCCTAAAATTGGATGCATAGACTAATATAAAGCATGCCCCTTATTGTAATGCTCAAATCTTGGCTGTTGCCCAATGAACCTTGTTATGTTTTCCAAATGCTTTTATGAAAGTTTTAAAATTATTTTAAATTGATGATATCTTTTCAAAGAAAGGAGCAAACCATGATAATGCTTGCCTCATGAGCAAGATGCCAACAAATCCAACTTGTGATTCTTCTGTCAAATAAGTATCAAATTATAGAACTATTATCAATTGAATTTGGTTGACAAATCCTCGAAATTTTGAATATGTATCATCATATTTCTCTAGAAGACTAACTTGAAGCCCTTTATTTTACTAAACAAGTGGATTTTTTTGGAGCAACATTAATAGTAGTATATTGTCAAGGATAGAAGTTGGAAGTAAATGTAGTCTAGATTGTTGTACTCTAGATATATATTCTAGAAGTTTAAGAGAATCTTTTAGAATATTTTAAAGATTTCTTAGTTAGTAAAAGTTACTTGAAAAGCTTCCTAATTAGTTGAAGTTTCTTGAGAAGCTTTCTAGTTGGTGGAAGTAGCTCAAGAAGCTTCATAATTAGTGGGAGGAACTTGAGAAGCTTCCAAGTTGGTAGAAGCTATTCAAGAAGCTTGATAGAAATTATAATCTATAATTAATATAATTTTTTATTTAATATTATTCAACAAAAATAATTTTTTATATCTTTTTTAAAGATTTATTTATATATAAGCAAGAAATATTTTTAGCAACTTCTATTTAACAAAATAAATAAGTAATAGTAAAGATAAGCTATCTTAATGCATAAATACAAGTGTATAATATATAAACAAAGTTATTTTATTGAATTGTACTTATAGCATTTCATAACCTTTTTATTGTATAATATCATGAGAACTTAAGATATACTACTATGAGAAAAGGAAGCTACCATCTATAATTACAAAGATTTGCAACAAATAATAATAATCATTACTAGTGATAATTTTTATTAAGTGTCTTAAATATAATAATAAAATTAATTATTTTAAAGATAAAATATATATTTTTTAAAAAAATTCTAAAATTGAAAGATATAGATAGATATATCTAAATTAAATAGATATTTAGATATATCTAAATTACTATATAAATAGAATTTATTATTATTTTTTATATATTAATAATAATATTAGTTATTTATTTATTTTTAATTTTTTCAAGTTTAAATTTATTTTTTAGAAGAATGTTAAATAAAAAATAACTAATATATTATTCAATTAGTTCTAAATTTTATAGTACAAAAAATATTTAATACAATCAATAATAAAATTCTTAGAAATTGATAAATATTGCTACAATGCAAAAATAGCTTTATTATATGTTTTATTATATAAAAGAATCAGCCACATAATTTGTATGTTAATCAAATAAATTTATTTCCAAATACATAGTCTTTTGTTTTAGTTTTTTTTTCTTTACTTTGTAGTTGTACTGCTTCTTTGGATAAATTTTAGTTTTATGATTAGATTTTATACAATACAAGCACAAATCTTTTTGAAGATATTGAATTATTTTATATTTTATAACATATTTGAATTATTATAATTCAATTTTAATATGTTTTATTTTTTAATCTATATATTTTATATACTCTTATTATTATTATAAAATAATAAAAGATGTAAGTTAAAATCATATGACGTTTGGTATAAAAATTTAAAAAATAATTATCAAATTTAACCAAAAATTAATTAGTTTTTTCTTACATTTTAAGATAGTCTAAATTCACCAGATTTAAAAATAAAAATAAAATTATAATTTAATTAATATATAAATTAACTGATAATAAAGATATTATCCTACTTGGTAATAATTAAAAAATTATTAAATACTAATAATTATAAATTTTATTTTTTAATATAATGAAGCTTGTCTATTACACAATATTTTAATTAATTTGTATGAAGATGCTATAATTGAATAATTTTATGCTTAGAGCTTAATAAAAAAAAAACTTAACTTTGAATACTAAAATTAAATAAATTTATGATCAAAGCTTAATTTAAAAACTATACTTTGTACCATTAAATTGCTTTGGAAGATCAATTCTTGGTTTTTTTTATATTTATAATTACATTCCTACGCCAATTAAAAATAAAAGATTCACTTAAAAATAAAATTATTAAAGGATCTCATTATAGAATTAGTTTTTACCTAAAAGTGAGAAAAAACTAATATCACTAAATTCAAATACATAGAGATTAAATTGTTGCCAATTAGAAGTAAACAACATGCATCAATTTGTTTATTAGATGACTAAAATTGGATTAATGGTTATTGTGCTAAAGATGGTTAGTAAAAGACTTATGAAAATATTTTTTTTATTCTTATCTTGATAATATCTCTTTAATTTAAGATCTTAAGAGAGAAAAAAGAAGAAAAAAATATATACAAAAAGGTTATAAGGTCAACATACGTCTTTTAAAACTTTCTTCAAAATATTGTAATTATAAATTTAATTATAAATAATATTTTTAGAATAAAAAAATTAATCCTCTAAATCACTCCTTTAGACTTCTTTCTTTATAAAAAAATCAATCTTATGTTAAGCTTTTGCCTCTACATAGCTTTAGTAATTAATTCTCTTGAATATCCCACTTAGTAATCTAAATAGATTCATTCTAAAGTATATTCATTTTTTTTAATTTAATTTAATTTCAATGCTAATTTTTAAAGACATAATTTTTAAAATAACAAGATGCTTAATTCATATACTTTAAAAAATTTAACTTCAAATTTATAAGAGACAATTGAAAAAATGCACAAATTGATACATTTAATAAATTTGATAAATTTAAAATTAATTTCTAAAAATTGATGAATCTTTATATTAAAAATAATTTCTTACTTAGAATCATTATAATTTGAGAAGGATATAAAAGAAGAAAGCAAGTAATAATTTATATTTATATTTTTTTGAATAGCTTAAAATTTTAGTTATAAATCTTCTAAAAATAAAACTATTCTTTGTTAGAGAATTTTTTTTATATGAAGGTGTGAAAAACTCTCTTATGATACTAAAATGATAAAATTATGCTTTTTTAATTACTTATTATTATACAATCATAAAAATAAAAAGATAAAGAATTATATCTTGACTCTTTTTTTATAATCACATTCATTATTTTATCTTTATAACAAATTACTTTGGATTTTGGTTGTGGTGGTAAATAAAATTGATGCATTATAAGCATTGAAATTTTATTTTTTTATTGCTTTTATATTATAATATATTATATTTTTAGAAATTATTTTATAGATTAAAGAATTATTAAATATCAAAAAATTCAACAAGAGATAAAAGTTAAATAAAAAAAGATGAATAAATAAAAATATAAAGGCAATGTTACTTTATAATAGAACCACA
Source organism: Physcomitrellopsis africana (assembly GCA_036785485.1). Lineage (NCBI taxonomy): Eukaryota > Viridiplantae > Streptophyta > Bryopsida > Funariales > Funariaceae > Physcomitrellopsis > Physcomitrellopsis africana. The sequence continues at coordinate 12,239 of JAWRVF010000873.1, forward strand.
AAAGTATTTTGATGTATTTAAGAAAAAAAAGATGATTTATTCTTTATTAAAATAAGTCAACCTTTTATACCACAATTATTACTCTTGCCAAATTGTTAAAGGCACAAAGACTGACAAACTTGTAAAAAGATAATATATTCATATATAACCAAATAGGACAAAATAAAAATAATTAGAATATATATTTATAAAGTACAAAGATACTAAAATAATAATTATTAAATATAAAGGATTAAAAAATCTTAAATTGAGATTAAAATATAATAAATATATTGATAAGACCAAAGATAGCATTAGTCTAATTATTCTATGTATTAAATAATAAGATTGCCATTAAAAGTTTTTAAAAGATTATAAGTCTTGTGGGCTAATTGTCTAACTTCCAAGATGCTTTTGTAATGATTTTTTAGAAGTAAAAAATTTATTGGAGAAATTGTTTTAATTACATGGTGCATCTATAAATCCAATTTGTATTTGATAAGGTTCATTGATGTTTAATGAAGAAGACATTATCTACCTAATTTTTTTAATTAACTTCTATTTAATTCTATTTGTTTCAATAGTATGGATATTTATAATAATATTTTCTCATAGTAGTTTTTATAAATAAAGAAATTTAAAAAGAAATTTTTTTAGCTATATGGTACATCTAAAGATGTTTGTGGATCTAGCTTATATTCATAAAACTTCTACAATATTTTTAAAATTAATATTTATTAAAAATTATTATTATTATTATTATTATTATTTAATATAAATCTTGGTAATATAAAGTGCTATATAAATATAAAAATTATTGATCAATTTAATAAATTAAAAAATATCTATAAAAAAAATAGCTTTAAGATATAAAATTATAGATGTAGATATTTTATCCAATAAAAAATTAATATATAGAATTTTAAATAAAAATACTATAAATATAAAAAGATTATAAGTGCTAATTTTAATAAAAAAAGATTATATTAAAATGATTTTAATATAAAAGTGATAATTTTAATCTTTGATTAAATTTTATATAAAATCAAATGTTATTAGATTTTATAATCTTGGTAGAAATATATTTTACATAAACTTTGTAATGTAACACATTATATTTTTTAATAATTATATTTTAGATTATATTATTAGTAATCCTTTTAAAATGCAAGACAAAACTTTTATAACCAAATCTCTATATCAAACAATAAATTTGCTTCATAAAGCCACTTATTAAATCTAAGACACTTTTAAATATATAAAGATAGAGGCTATAAAATATTCTACTAATTCTTTTAAGTAGCAAAGAACTTTAAACTCTTTTGTAATAACAAATTCATCTTTTGGTACAACCTAAGGATATTTGTAAAATTCTTTGTTGATAATCTAGATATATTATAAAATATTATTTTTTAAAACATCATTAAGTTCCTAATGATCATAAAAATTAAAGTGAGATATTTTTGTAATATTCTTTGTAGAATTTAGTGAGCCTTCACCTCTTTTAGAATATTAAGAAATTTTTTAGAGTGTCATTTTATTTTTAAAGAACTACTTGCAATTGCCATGGGTGATAATTAATATTTCTTAAATGATATTTTTTTAGACAATATGCAAAAAATAAAGTATGTATAAATTTTAATAAATTTTTTATACAAATAGAAGATTTCAATATAATAATACCAATGTGCAATAAAACTTAAGTTTTTGACAATAATAATTTTTGCTAAAATTTTTAAATTTATTTCAAATGTGTCTTTAAAATAATTTGTACATAATAATATATTATATGTATAAAAAGACTAAAGATAATTTTTAAATAAAATAGTTTGGTCATGAGGTCTTTCAAAGAGGCTTATAGATGTAACAACTTTACTAAAAATTATTTAAATATTTTCATAGAAAAATAAAAATACATATTAAATAGTCTTAAGTCTTAAGTCTTAAGAAATTAACTAAAGGCTAGAAAAGTCCATTAATTCTCTCAAGAAGTATTAACTTAAGTGAAAAAAAAACATTCACTTTATTTTACCCTTTGCTAGTAAATATATACTACTTACAAAAGCAATGCATAATATCCAATAAAGGTTATATAATAACATATGCTTATATACAAATACATACATACATACATACATACAGACACACACACACACACACCTCTATCTTAAGTTTTGTAAAACGTGCTAACATGAATAGCAAGGTTGAATATTAAAACCTTTAAAACAAGGAAGATAACCTGTACTCTGGATTCGTACATTCATAAACTCTTCATAAATCACCAAAATACACATAATCTACAATACAGCAACCAGTTACACATATCATCGATTCATCGTCTTCAACTTCTATCACTCTCGCTCCAATGAAAGCTTAAGAGCACAAAATTCAAAGGCAAACACCTCCAGCCTCAACAAGAGAACAAAAAATCATAAAAAGATCAAAGCTGACTCTTGGACTTCGTCGTCCAAGACCGTAGTCATACAAACTCCGAATGTGTGGTCTTGAAACTCGCAAAAAATGCACCCATTCGTTCAGACCCCTTGATGCCCATGCGTCCTGATGAAGTCAATATGAAGCACCAGCATCAGAAAACGCAGCTTGAGCGAGGTCCGTGAAGGGAGGCCGGGGAGGAGCGGCGCTGGCAGGGGACGTCCACAACCGCGCCAAAGCCAACCCAAGTCAAGCGTGCTCGCTGCTGGTGCTGCAGCAGAGGCGTCGTGGCTTCCGTCGCGTTCACTCCACCGCATGGCGCTGATCCGTCGCTGCCATCCGCGGCCCCTTCCTTCATGCGGACCATCACGGGGCTACTATGCGTGACGCCCCACCGCCATGGTCCCGTGCTGCAACCTCCGCTGTGGTGATCGCACGCACGCACTCCCCACAATTTGGCCGACTGATCGGGTCTGAATCGGGTCGTGGGCGGTCCCGATCGCGCCGGCGGCCCCCGATCGTGGATTAAGCTTTGCTAGAAGTGGGTCTGTCGCGACGAATTGTAGGTGTCGTTCGGGACGTGTGTGGGTTTGCGCTCACAGGGCGTGGTGTTGTGAAGGTGGAAGGGAAGGAGCGCCATTCCAATCGATTTGAGCTGCAGTAACGATCTGTCCCAATAGAGAGTGACGAAATTCAGAGAGTTGACGCCAACCTCGGCTGAATTGGCGTCTTCGTGCTCTCGGCGTTTGAGCAAAGCAAAATTGGCGATTGACTCGGATGTCGTGTTGGGAGTGGCCGACGGTGAGGGCGGTGGTCCGAGAGCAATTGATGCGCAAGCGTTAGCTCGGGTGAGTGAATTTGATTACCCGGGGTACCCCGTCGCGGTGGGTAAGACTTGCGACGGTTATTGCTTGATGTCGCTGCTTCATCATGAAAGCTGCCCAGCATAGAATTCGTACGCCCTGGCCCTCGAGTTGGCCCGTCCGTTGAACGCTATAATTCGTGTGCTTGCAAGTTCTGTGCTGTCTGGTCCGGTACCTGGCGTTCCTCGGTTTACGTCGTATCGGTGGTTTTCACGGCGTCGTGGACCTGCGGCAAGCGCCACCGATTTCGCATCCTGGCGCTCTCTCGGAGCTGCCATTCTCTGGGATCGTGCTGCTACTACGCGTTCACGGCGTGGTTGTCGCTGCGACGGAACGGCACGCAGTGGTGTGGGAAGGAGGTCGGCGTTTGGAAGTCCAGGGAGGACCGGGGAGAGTCCCATTGCTGACCAGCGCGTTCACACGGGCGCGCGACTCGCATGTCTGAAAGTGCCGGATGCTGGCCTTGCAGGTGTACGAGCCTGACGCCGAGGGACGATGCAAGAGGTCGCTGGTGGCCCAGCGAGTGCCGGAGGGGAAAGCCGTCCTCCATGCGCAGCGACAAAGAGCGTGAGCATGTCTCCGAGAATGGAAGGTCCCGATAAGGGGCAGAGGGGCTTGCGGTGGACGAAGCACGAATCCCTAATACTGGTGGCTGCCAAGAGCAAGGAGCTGGACAGGTCTCTGGACAGCAGCGCCAAGGGCGTGGACGCGTCGGACGTGAAGTGGGTGACCATATTCCAATACTGCAAGGATCTCGGGGTGGAGCGAGATGCGAGCCAATGCCGGAAGCGGTGGCACAGCCTGTACAAAGACTACAAGAAGATCAAGGACTACGAGAAGCTGCGCGGGGGTTCGTACTGGAGCATGAGCGCGGAGCAGCGGAGGGAACAGAAGCTGGCATCCAGTTTCGAGCACGAGGTGTTCGAGGTGTTGGAGGACTACTGCAAGAAGTTGCCCGCCGTCTCAGCGAAGGCGACTCCGGAAGCGGCGGCGGTGGGCAAGGAGGAAGCGGGCGCGGGGGCGGACGAGGTGGAAAGTCCCGGGAACGGAGTTTCGTCGGAGGAATGCGGCGTGGGATGCTCGACCGACGTGACCGGTAAATGGCTTGTCCTGGGAGTGATGTGGGAGCCAAGTGTGGGTAGGCAGCGAAGGGAAGTGGGCGGTGGAATGCATGGTTGTGGGTGTGTAGTGTGGTGCGCGGCGGATGAGCCGCGAGAGTGTGGGACGGTGAAGTTGTGGTGAAGCATGTGTGGGTGTGCCGTGCAGGCTGCCCCAAGATGGAGGAGAGCCCGACGAAAAGGAAGAAGAGGAAGCGGCGGCCGGAGTCGATGGAGGAGAGGTTGCTGGCTGCCGTGGAAAGCACGAGCCGCAACCTGCAGCTGCAGCTTCGTCACGATCGCGAGCTGCGGACGGAAGAAGGAAAGGACCTGATGAAGGTGCTGGACAGGTTGCTGACGAGCGTGGGGCGAATAGCGGACGCGTTGGAGGTGCGCAGGAGTTGAGGGAGCGCAGAGCCCAGATGTGCAGGAGAAGACGGGGAGAGGACTTGAGAGCGGGGGTCAGCGGCTCATGCATCGGTTCGTTGATGACGAAGGTCGGGTGGGCACGAGTTCAGGTGGCTCGCCGTGACCACACGGAACGAGGGACACGCCGGATTCACTTCGAGGGATGGAGGTAGCGACCGTTCGGGCGAACGCGCAGTGGGTGCAGCTGGAACACGAGAACATGGCAGCGGGCGCTGGCAGTTTGTAAAGCAGGATGTAAAGCGGTGCAGGAAGAGCGACATGGATGAGGTGGTGGGGAGAGCCCCCCGCTCAAGCCGTCGGTAGAGATGGTGCAAAGCCGCTCCGTGGTGTAGCGTACGTGGGTGTGGAAGTGTAGATTGGGAGGGAAGGCGTGGCAGGTGTGGAGGAGTGGGCGTCGGCGTTGCGGGGCGATGGACAAGGGAGGGGAGGGACTTCAGATGTAAAGTGGATGTAGAGTATTGAGAAACGGTGCATGTGGGACTGGGATGCCCGGCATGTGCAACAGAGGCAGCAGATGAGGCGTGACGAAGATGGAGTGGTGGCGGGCGGATGCAGAGTGAAGCAAATGCGGTCTACAGAGGAGCAGGTGGAGGCTTTGGAGGCGTGGAGGTGTGGGGATCTTTGTGATGTTATTGGTCTCGCAAGGACGATGAGGAGGATCAAGGGGAGAGGGGTACTGACGCTTCGGAGTGGGAGGTAGCGTGGTAGTTCGCGGGTAAGGTGGTTTTAGGGACCATTTGAATCCTGCAGGCGCTCGTCAGACCAGACGTAGACGCGATTGCCTCGATCTGACGTGCGAGTGGCGGTGCAACATCGGACAAAGTTGTGAATTCCGGCTTCGGCATGTGCACAGTTGTGATGGAAACAGTGTGGGACTTACTGAAACCTGAACTGTGCTGGAAGCGAAGTGTATGTCTGATGCAGAGGTCTAGTCCCAAGGGATGTGTTGCAAAAGTATTGGGCACTGCACGCATGCGCATGCTTTGCCATGTTGGTGAAGAGGTGTGGGCGTCTGGTATCTCAGTGCAGGCGCGGAATGGATCGAATGAGGAGGAATGTTTGGCACTAGTCATACTTGCATACACTGGATCCACGTCCCGAATGTCACTCACGTTATGCACGTCGTTGTCTTAGGAAGCGAACTTCAGTAGATTAACTTCCTTCGAATTCCGGCACTCATTTATGTGGATATGTATTTGAATGCATGTAATTACGTAACCACACATAAATTGGATTTTATTCAGTGACGGTTTTGTGTAGTGTGGTTTTACTTGCAAGCAAAACATGAGCTCGGTGATTAATTGTCTTCTTTGAAAGTCATTTTTAAAGGGAAAGTTGTCTAAGAAAGAAACAAAATATGGATGCAATGTTTTTATTTTAATTATGATTATTTTAATCTTATTTTGATAACAGAATTGAATATTTGTTTTACGAAGTTTTAAATTGGATTGTCTCTGTGATCCGAGTTATATTCTTGTACAAAAGGTAATTTTGGTAGTGGTTTTTTAAAATATTTTTAATTACACATTTATTTCTGTTCTCAGATGTTCTTTATAACTTTTACATTCATTTTTAGTTTGTTGTAGATGATTAGATTCTGCTTTATTGATTGCTCTATGTAGTTAGAATACTTTTAAGTGGGTTTCTTTTTTTTTTAACAATCACCGTGTAGAAACAGAATACTTCATATTATTATTCAATAGAATTTTTTTTGTAATACTTTTTTTTTAGGCACTTTTGTTGAAAAAAAAGTCTCACCTTTGTTTAGAATAAGTTAAAACTTTTTTTTTTTTTTTTTTTTTTTTTTCTCGTAATTAAGTTCCATATATTTTCTATAATTGTGTTTGTGTAATATAATTTTTTTTCTTTTATAATTCTTACAATAGATCATTAAAAAATAGGCTTAATCCACTTGCTAGTATATACAAATAATTATTACAATTTTTAATTTAATTTTTTTTTTTTAATTGATTTTTATAATGATCAAAAATTTAGACTACAATAAAAAAAAAAAAATTCAAGATAGAAAATTTATTTTATTGCAATAATAATTCTAAGAATTGAGACATATTTTTCAACTTAACTTAGGCAATATGATGCTTTAAAACCTAATGGTGAATTGTATCACCCCACATAAAAGCCTAAACCTTCTTTAAGCATTTTAAGATACAATCTAATATCAATAAGAGATCTATCTCTTCAAAATCATTGCAAAGCTCTTAAGAAATATAATAAAAAAATTATAATTTATATATAATAATCTTTTAAAAAAATTGATAGTTTTATGCTCCACAATACTTAACCAAGTAATATATGACAATTTTATTTTGTAAGAAATCATCCACATTTATTATATATGTATATATTTTCATACACATGTATGTATATATATATATATATATATATATATATATACATATGCTAACTATTTCTTGTTTAAATTGATTTTTTTTAAATTTTCATTAATAGTTACATAGTATATAAATATTAATATATCTTTTATTTGCTCTATTCTAATAAAATTTAAAGTAGATTTTTATCTAAAATATTTGAATAATTTAATTTCTATTAAAACCTACTTCATTCAAAATTTATGTAATTTTTAAAAAATAATTATAATTATATTCCTTTCTATCTATTATTTAAAGTCTTGTACTAGCATAATCCCATAAAACTTTTATAATGACTAGTTCTCTTTTTTATTGCTTATGTTAATAATAATAATAATCATCATAATAATAAATCTTGATATAATACAAGAAAAAAATAAATCCTTTAAAAGTCTATAAATCTCAATATTTAAACAAAAGAAGCAAAAAAATATTCAATAGAGAATTCTTTAAAAATACCTAAATATCAATATTTGTATAATTTTATTATCTTAAATCTATACATTATTATCTATTTATATAATATTATATCATTCTTATATATCTAAATTAAATGATCTTTAGTATTTTAATTTAAGTAGAATATAGATTTTCTATTATTTAAGTCTTTAAAATCTAATCTATTTAACTTATAGACATGACTGTTAGGAATCTATGTTTTGGTTTGGTACAAAGTCTCTTTTTAAAGAAAAAATGTGATTGTTATTAACAATATTTATTTATTTATTATTTTTTTGAATTATTGGACTTTAAAAAAGTATATTATGAAAAACCATGATTTTTAAATTTTTATTATTTAAATATCATATTTACATTATTAATGTTAATGGATCTATATTTTGTAAAATATGAGTTTTTAAAATAAATCTTTATATGATAATTTTTTAATGTAATAATAGTTTATATGATTTAAAAAATAAAAAATATATAAGAAATATTAACAAATTTTTTGATATACATGCATACATACACATATATATATATATATATATATATATATATATATATGTATATATATGTATATATATATATATATATATATATATTATAAATTAAAAATATATATATACATATATATATATATATATATATATATAGGATGTTGCTAATGTTATTAAGTTTTTGCTATTGCCACTATAATCTACCATCCACCATATGCCACCACAATTTTTGCTATTGCCATTACAACTTATTTTTATTAACTTTTGAATTATATTTTATTAAATTAAATTTACTTTTTATATAATTTAAAAAATAAAAAATAAAATAGAAATATTAAAAAAATTTCTTAGAATAAAAAATCTAAAAAAATATATTGAGTTGGTGGCCAATAGCAAAAATTGTGATAATATGTGTTGGATGGCAAATTGTGGTATCAATTGCAAAAATTGTGGTAACGTTAGCAATACCCAATATATATGCCTATTTTATGTTCAAATATATTTTAATATTTTATTTCAAGAGCTTATTTTAATAATTTAATACTATGTATATATTTTTATGAGTTCATTTAAATATTTTGAAGTATTAAATATTTATGCTTTTTATATATATTAAATTAATTTTTAATTTCAAATGATACTATGAAATATTTAAAAATTTGTGCATCTTCTTCAAATAAATTTCATAAACTGGGTGCATTTTATTTTAATTCAACTTTTGATTGCATTAAGAATGGTTTGGATTAGATTGTTATAAGAAAACACTTATTAAAAAGTAATTTTTTTCTGTAAAACATGGAAACAAACTTATCTTTTCATTCTGCAATTAATTTGTTTTTACTTCTTGCTACTGTTGGTAATTACAAAATTGGAAATAAAATTGTAATCAATAACAAATTGTTTGTATGATTAAATCAGTAAAAATCGTTCTAACCTCTATAATTTCTTAATAGTACAAATACTTATACATACTTTGTTTTTCACAGGAAGACTTGTTTCAACAATTATCTGTTCAGGATTATGTATTTCAAAAAAACTATTGACTTCTTCATCATTTAATTTTTTTTGAAACTTTAATTGAATCAAATGTATTAGATGCCATTGTATTATGCATACAACACATATCAAATTAACAAAAAATTGATAAAATATCATCAATGATTTATTTCTTCATCACTTTCACAATTTCACTTTCACTATGAGAATATTTTTAAATTAGTATAATATAGTTGTATTGTGATGTCACTTTAATAAAAACAAAATATTGTAAATTGATTAAGCTTTATAATTTATAAGTAACACATACACATATTTGTGTATATATATATATATATATATATATCATGGTTCAATCCACCATGCATATTTTTGTACACATGACCTTAAATGGCTTGCATCAACCTCATCATTTAATTAAAATTTTAAATAAAATAAATTAAAAATGTATTTTAAACTAAAATACATTACAGTAACATCAAATTTCATTGTACAACAATTAATACCATATTAAGGATATTAATCAACAACCAAATTATATTTTTGACTAAGTTTTAGTGCAGAACTTAACATTTCAAAACATTTACAACTTTTTAGATCTAATGAATTGTGTTCTGGGAACTTAACACATGCTAGTTTATTTATTATTATTTTTACATATAAGAGCTTTTCCGATATATTTTATTATTGTTTTTTAATTCTATAAGTTAAAATTTTTATATTAAAAAATGAAAATTATATTTCTCATAAAATTTTCTTAAATAATACTAACATAAAATAATATAATCCAAATAATTTATTTATTTATATCAGATTTAATAACATTATAAATAAAATTTATTGATGTTTATTGATATTTGGTTCATAAAATAAAAATATAGCTAATCCTTGTAGTTGCCTCAATTCATGACGATTATACAAATACTATTAATATAAAATACCAAGAATTTATATTCTCATCTTTCTATATGCCATCATATGTAAAATAAATTGGTCTTTATTTATGACCAAAATCTCTAGAAATGATGAATAATCACATTAAAAGTTAATACCAATCTCATCTAAAATGAGCACACAATTGGTTTAGAATAAGGTACAAGATTGGTTTTAGGCACAGTACAAGATTGCTGTAGAATGAAGCACCAAGGATATGAGAACTTGACCATTTCTTATTAGAAGAAGATGGTGGATCTACATTGGTTTGGAATAGAGAAGAAGACATGGCTTGCATTTATGGAGCTATCTAAGGCTTGAGGAGATTTTTTAGAATGGTAGGTAGTATTAAACTTCATGACTTTATCATCAAAATCATGGTATGGTATAATGGCCAAGCTAAAAGAAGATTAAGGTTTAATACAATACATGGTATGCATTCTTCTAACATTTGGAAGGTGCCTCAATATACGACTGTTCATAATTTGAGGCCAAGCATAAAGCAAAAATTGAAGAGTTCAAAAATTATTGAATACTAGACTTTAAGAATCTATTTGGAAGATAAATACAGATTGGAGGATACAAGGTTGGTGGTAGCAGCCTGACAAGTGAAGACAAGGTGGATTTTAGAGTAAAGATCAAAGATAAAAAAAAAAAAAAAAACTTGAATTAATCATATTTAAATTTTTTTAAAGATATTTTGATTAAATTACCAAGGCCAATATTGTCATGTGGTATGATCTTCTATTTGGGAATATATTGGATACTTAGCTGTAGAAAATTTTCTTACAACCTATTGACAAAACTCCAATAAGTGATTTGTTCTTAATAAAAAGGACAAACAACACAAAGATATTACAAAAAAAAAAATTTATATTGATAAAATCTTTCTTGTATTCAAATATATTTGTACATAAAGTCTTAGCTCCTAAAGAATCCCTTTAGGTTGTATAAAAGGCTTAAATTACAATAATATCCTTCAATAGCTTATTTATCTACAACGATTTATTTCTTCTCAAACTTTAGAATTCAATAACTCTTGATCCAACCTTTTAGTTTCTATAATTTTTTTTTAAAAAAGTAGTTAATACTTTAAAGCTTCACTATAAAAAAGATCAACTATAGATTTGCTTCCAATCATTAGATATCTTAAAATCCGTAGCAGGTGCTTAAAACCCTAGTGCAGAGATACCGGAGCACTATTTTCTTTACATCTCACAAATCCAAAATCCTAATACTACAAAATTTTTGTACATAGTCTTGTGGCATGAATATATACACTTTTAAAATTTTTGAACCAAAAATTTATCAAATTGCCTAAGATATAACTCAAAACATAACCAGTAGTTAAGTGGAGTCACTTACTGACCTTAGCTTACAAGCATTGACTTCAACTCCCAATATCTTCTTCATCCTAGCTTGGATTTCGTCAAATTCTATATAAAAAGTGTAGCCAAAAAAATGTTCTTTCCAATCCCAATTGCCAATCTTCTATTTCTTTCTATACGCGCAAGTTATGCCTAAAAGAATGATACTAGATATAATTTTCATATCTTAATTTTGAGTGCCTATATCTCTTTCATAAAAAATCCAAATTACACAAAATTTGTACCAAAACCATATCCAAAAATCCAAACTTGCTGATCCTAGCCTATAATGTTTGAATTGCTTCAAAAAACAAACCCTAATCTCTAATAAGCCCTCACGCAGCCTCCTTAAAGTCCATTGGACAAGATTTTTGGCTAATAGGAATAGAGATTCTATCACCCATCTCCATTCATCTACATAGATGATCTAACTATTCCTTTTCACACTAAAAATCCCTTTCCAATCCTTTATCTAATATAATTCATATAATATGTGTTCTAAACACCAAATAAAAGAAGTAAAAAAGATCTCAAGGGTCACTAATGTCTAATAAAGGTGATTCAAAATATATATAAAGTTACCACTAATATAAAATCAACTTCAAAAGTCACTAAAAAAAAAAAAAATGATTGTATAAACCTCAATAATAGCTTTTTTAATAGATCCCTTTTAAACTAATAACCTAATTATATTTTATAACTAATAAAATCCACTCATATGACTCTCACTTAGTTATATAATAAATTTTACATTGAATTTATATATATAATATTTTCACATAGTAGCTGAATGACAATACAATAATGTTTGGACAAAATGTTGGAACTCCAATAATTTCAATTAAAAAAAATGAGACTTATTGTGATACTTATCACCAATTATGGAGGTTGGTGGAGAATATTGAATGAGTCAACATCTTTCAAGCTATCTACTATTCATACAATATTTTAGACTTTGAATTTAAAAAATTGATTAGAGCTATAATATTAAATCTATTCTCTAGTAATCCATCTATTTTAGAATATATATTTTTGATTCTAGATTCTACTACAATTAATTTAATACGATATTGTAGTAGAGAGAATTTGCTTCAAGAAAGCACAGAGCTTTTGGTTACCACTAATTACTCAATCAAGATCCAAAATAATAAAATCTTCAAACTTATATAAAAGACTTCTTTATAGGGCTATTATATCCAATGCATAAGTCTTATTTCTTCAAAATAGTCAAAATATAATAAATATTCTAAAACCCTTATTCACCTATAGGGAGGGAAATTTTTCTAAATTTCAATAATCCATAATTTTTAATCCAACTATTCAAATCTACTCAAAACTTACATGAAGTACTAATTTATTCTTAATAACTACTACAACAAATTTTAATTGTTAATTTGTTACCAATCTTTAGATATCACCAAAATCCTAACAATAGCTTCAAATCCTTGTTTGCAAACACTCATGTACTAAATTCTTTATATCTCATAAATTTAAAGTCCAAATGCTATGAAAATTTGATATATAGCTTTTAAAAATAATACTATACCTTTAAAAAAAGTTTTAGATAAGAATTCGTCTAGAAATTGAAGATATGGTAAAAACCATCACTATCAACAAGATGACAAGGGACAAAAAGATAAAACTGCAAAAAAAAGGATAAATTTTATAGCAAAAAGATAGAAGGCCAAAAGCATAATAATTAGGATGATTTTTATTTGAAGACAATTGAAGCCCAATTGACATCAAATGTAGCTTCACATAAGACCAAAGATATTTCTACAACATGAAAAAAAAAAATTCCATCATTTTATAAAATATGAGATGAGTTCTTATGTAGAATATATGAACCACATTATTTAGTAATTACTAGAACACAAGTACAAAAAAATATGCTAAGAGGTGCTACTAGTATATTGAATCTACTATCACAGATAAATTCAAGGAATTAGCCGAGATTGTAACAAAATAGTAGAATGTATGAGTCCTATTGCAAGGCAATATAATACAGGAGCAAAAAAAAGACTAGAAGGTTCAAATTAGACTATAAGATATGTATTGTCAAGACTAAGAAGTCTTTCAACTTGGACACTAATATATACTAGAAATTAGAAAGCTTCCAAATAACTTCTTGTGAAAGAATTTTCCTTTAAATCATCCTAAGATTCTTCTTGAGCAACTTTTTTGTTGCTTTAATGTGAAACAATCTCAAGAATCTTTTAGAACTTTCAATCTATCTAAAATCTTTGAGATCCATTTAGAATTAATAAAAACCTTTAAAAATCTTTTAAAACTTTATAGAATCTCTTCTAGATGGATATCTATGATATCACCTCCTTCTTTAGCTCTAAATTCCTCAAAGAGTGATTAAACTAATATTATTTAAAGATAAAGAAAATCAAAGATGTATCTTATAGTCTTTGCAACATACTTTGGTTGACTCTCTTGAATTAAAAATCTCATTGGTCCTTGCAATCAATGATAATAATCAATGAATTTTTATTATAGTGGTATTTATCAATGGAAGTTTATTTCCAATGGCACGGATTTGTTTGCAAGAAAGTAGATGATTGCGTTTTAGGATTTGATAGGTGATTTTGGCTATGATTAATCAATGGATTGTATATTTAAAATTAAGGAGAGAACTTTATCCTCACTCTAAACTCTATAGTATCGTCTATAATGTATATTATAAATTAATCAATTGGATCGAAAGCTTCTTTTGCACTATTTTAAATTCACTACTCTTCTTTAATTAGTACAATATTTTTTTTTTTGGTACAGCACTGCACTTATTGGTTTGCTGCCCCGTTACTTCATTTGCCTTCATTTCAGTACACTTCTCTTCGATAGACAGTATATTCAATTGATTTAGCTTTGATGTATTGCATCCATGCTTAATCTCTAATTGGCAATTTAATTAATATCAATTTGCTTAACTTTTCATAATCTATTCTCCAAATTATTATATTTCTCATTAATTGCACTTTGTTCTATTCAACCCTTTCTTTAGGTTGATTGGATTTTTCCAATTATTATACACTAACTCTAATTTCAAGTATCTGTGTGATTTCAATGCGTTGTCGTGAAGTAAATACATCCATGTATAAAAACCTAACTTAACTATCTTTTCTTCAAAATTTTATTAAGTTCTTTCTTTCTTCTTACTAATCTAAGTTTTTATATAGTTTAGGAAAAATTTCTCACTTTCTTTCTTTTTCTTTGGTTAAAATTTTATCTTATCTTTAATCTTAACTTTAACTTTGATTTAGCCTTGAAACTTTCTTTTATTTCTTTTATCTTTTTTTCAAACTTAGATTTTAGTAGATTCATGGTTATATTTGTAGATATAAGGAGTTTTGACTTTGAGATTGAATTTAGGATTTACTAAGGATAAATAGTAGATTTGGATGTCAATAGTTGGCTACCATTAATAGTGCTGACTTGGAGGATTAGATTTGGGGTTTTTATAACTTTAAACTATTAATTGTTGACTTGGACTTTGAAGACCTTGGCTGCGACTTCTTTGACGAGCTCGGAGGAGAAGAAGACGGGGTTTTTTGGCAAATGCAAAGAGGTATTCAGAGAGAGCTTCTTCTTAGCATGAGTTTAGGTGGTAGAAACGCAGGATACGGAGCTTAGATGAGAGAGATATGCTTGTTTGAACTTAGACTACTAATATGACACCTACTATCACTTTTCAGGGTATATTAGAACTTTTAAGATACTAGCCAGAAATTGGAAAGTTGGATTAGAAACTAGACTTCAAGCTACACATTTTACATCCAAGAATTGATAGAAATGATTCTAGAATGAGTGAGATATGGCTACTTAAGAAAAGTTTAAAAAAGTTTGTGCAAATTGGATCCAACTTCATTGTAAAGAGGGACCTTGCGTCTACGTGAAGTAGACTTTCGCCACGATAGCGTACTCATCATTCCAATTGGTTAATGATACTTCCACAATTATAATTGTTTCATATGTATTGCAACATCTGCTTGAAATTTTCATGAACTCACTCCAATTGCTCTCTTGCTTATCCACAAGCTTTATTCATTTTCTCAATTGTTCATTTATATATTAACTAATTGCTCACCATTCTTTGATTTCACTCAAGTAATCAATTACTTTTGCTTCTGTAATAATCTCTCATCAATTGCTTCTACTCGGATCACCACAAATCTCTCAACAACTTTACATTCTCAAATTGGGCATTCAATCGCATACACATATCAATCAATTAGCTCATACACCATAGACTATATTCAATAGTAACATTCATACAACTAACCTTGGTGAAATATTATACAATCGCTCATCACACTTCAACATAATTCTAGTCTTATATTAATTTGCAATAGTATTATATAAAACAACAAAAATTATGTGGCCTTCTCGGTGCTCACCTGCAAGAGCTCTTTCTCTCAAGGCAGACTGCCTTTCAATCGGTTCCTCCCTAGCTATAAAACAAGGCAATTCCTCCAACCACAACACTTGCCTGCTCCCAATCGATTCTTCCAGCAAGCGCCCTTTGCTATCCCATTGCTACTTACGTTCTAACCTCAATAATTTAAGATTATTAATAATTAACCTTGGTGAAATATTAAATTACTTCTATTAATAGCTAATTACTAATAATTACTAAAAAAAATAAAAATCATCCCAAAAACTAATAGGTCCTAAGTTCACACTTTTACTTAAGATTAAGCTTGTATTTTTATATCTTTATTGCAGTGTCGTGGTAGAAAGAATTTGCTTCAAGAAAGTGTAGAGCTTTTGATTGCTATTTATTACTCAATCAAGATCCAAGTGTAATAAATCTCCCAAATTTATATAAAATATTTTTTCATAGGGCTATTACATCCAATATATAAGTCTTATTTCCTAAAAACACTCAAATTATAATAAATATTCCAAAACCCTCATTCCCTCATAGGAAGGGAATTTTTCTTAAATTTTAATAATTTAATAATTTTCTTGAATTTTTAATCCAACTATTCAAATCCATTGAAAATTTATATAAAATATTGATATATTTTTAATAACTACCACAACAAATTTCAACTATTGATTTGTTATCAATCTTTAGATATCACAAAAATCCTAATAGTAGCTTCAAACCCTTGTTTATAAATACTTATGTACTAAATTCTTCATATCTCACAAATTAAATGTCCAAATACTATGAAACTTTAATTATAGCTTTTTAACACAAAGATTCACCTTTTTAGAAATTTTTAGACAAAAATTCGTTTGAAAGCTCAAGATATGGCAAAAACCATCACTATCAATAAAATGGCCTACTTATTGCCTTGGAATTTGATCTCTTGTCTTTGATTTCTATTATCTCCTTCTTTAAAATTCTAAATATAATAATTCTTCTATATGAAGTATAGATCTTAAAATCACCTCTCTAGTTGCACCTCTCGATCTCCAAAAGCTCTTGTATAACTCCTCAAATCTTTAAAAGAGTGATAGTAGGTATAATTTGTACATCTTAACTTCAAGCGCCTACTCCTCCCTCATAAAAACTCCAAATCTCTTGATTCTTATACCAAATTTATAATAATAAAAAAAAAAAAACTTTCTAATCCTAGTCTTCAATTTTCAAATACTCTCCTTGAAGTTGCCAAAATCCTTGTTCTTGTTACAGATAGCCTCCTCAAAGCCTATTGGACATAAACATTGATTAATAGGAATGAAGAACTTCATCTCTTTCTTTCATTCATCCATTCTTTGCCTTCATCCTTCCAAATAAGCCTCTTAGTAGTTTAATTCTTCTTCTTTGGATCCCAATTGCTTGTTAAGGCTTTATACTAAACATTTAGATCTTATATAATTTAAATGCCATAACCAAACTAAGTAAAAATCTAAAATAAAGTTTCTTATACCAGGTATAAGAAACTTTAATCAAATCAAATTCTAATCAAATTTTAATCAAATCCTAAGTCAAATCCCAAGTCAAATCCTAAGCCAAATCCTAAATCAAATTCTAATATCTTAAATAAATCCTAAACAAATCCTAAGTCAATTATAATAAAATCTTAATATTTTAAATAAATCTTAATCAAATCCAATAGTAGATTTAAAACCTCAATAATTATTAAATTAACCATTGATCTTCATTCAAAATTTTAATAATTTTTGATCTACTAGTTAAAAACAAGCATACAAAATTTGAAAAGATTTGAACCTACAAATTGGAAAAAAAAGCTCTTAATCCTCTTAAGTATTGACTATTCTTCTTTTCCAATCTTGATATCAATCTTCCAATGTCAATATCTCCTTTTTGCACTATTTATATATTTTAAAATTTTAAAAAAATATTAAAAATTAAATTAACTACTAGCTCAAAAAAGAACTAATTCAATCTAATTAGCTAATTGCTTAAAATCATAGAAACCCTCACTAATCTTCAAAATCCAATTTTTGAGACCCTAGTTCACTTAAATTCCAATAACCTTTGATCTAATTGTTGGATTAAGCTCAAATTTATAACAAACATTCAACACAATTATAATCACAAACTTACAATTTTTTATTTATAGATTTACTACAAAACTCACAGTATGTTCTAAAATATAAATCTACTTTATTTTTTAATAATCAAAGTCTCTCAAATAGAACTCTTACTTTGTATAGCTTTTACAAAGTCATTACAAATTTAAAAACCTTGAAACCAATACTCAAAGAAATTCTATCAAGTTTGTTTTATAATTTCATTCTTTGATCTATAAAAGAACTCTCTATCTGTCAAAGGTATATGACTTTGTGCCTTGGGATCTAATTTTGACCTTGGTTCACAATCAGTCCTCCCCAGATATCAATTCAAGATTTTCTTAGATAACTTTTATTAAAAACTACCGTTTACTTTGATCTTAAGATTCTTATAGTAGTATTTTTACTAATCTATCTTATTTTACCTTGTTTATGGCTCTACAAAATAAACAGAAGCATTTTTTATAAAAAAGTAGCATCAATACTAAATATTTTTATTACCTCTCTATTTTATTTATCTATATTTTTTTAAGTAATTTTATTATTTAGTCTTCAATTGAGCTCTTGTGAATCCCACCAATGGATCTTAATTGGTGGATTGATAAAAAAAATATAGTCTTAAGTCATTTAATTATACAAATACTATGATTAAAGAGTCTTTTTGACTATTTAAGTATTAAGAGTTAGTTATTGAGACCAATGTCTACATTGGCCTTCTATCTACATATATTATTCATTAAAAATCTATAAATATTACTTAGTAGGTAGAAGAAGCATGAGAAAGAAATCTCATGTCTTTTTAATTATTTTTGTAGAAAATATGATTTTGAGTTGATTTTAATTGATTTTATTATTATAAAAAATTTCCAAGGTAGAATAAAATAGCACTAAATTGATATTATCATCTAATAAATATTATAGAGATTTTTAGAATTTATTCAAAATTTATTTAGAATTTATTAAGAAATTTTAGAGCAATTTTGAAGACTTTGGTAAAAATGAGTTTTACCACCTTGGAAGCCATTATGAAGAAATGGAGCAAGATTTGAAGGCCATATAAGGTTACAATGCTAATAGGTAATTTTAAATCATCCTAGTGAAGTCAAAAATATAAAATTATTAGCTCAACTGATATAAAATAGGAGGACCAATAGCTAGTGTAGTCCTTATAAGAAGGGAGGTATTGTAACGGACAAGAACTCGATGAAAGCAAATAAATATATGAAACTTCTATTAAAAATAATAACAAAATAGAAAGAAGTATGTATATAAAAAGAAACTAAAACGGCTATTGCCACAAGATAAGAAAGTTATAGACTCTTGAATCTAGACTAGAAGCAAGAAAGGAGTTGACAAGAGTGAAGAAGGCTTCACTCTTGCCTCTATAAATACTATCTAACTAAGAACTACATGGTGATATTCTATAGGATCTCCTATACATGTCTAATTTGTAAGACACGTGTCAAACTTGTACAACAAGTTTCTCACATGTGCGCCACGTACTTGACTTGTTTTGCAAGCTACCAACATGAATGACACATGGCTAGCTTGTTGACGAAGTTTCTAACCTATCAATCACCTATAGACATGTATAAAGGTGATTCCGCATCTATGAAGCTTCTAGGAAGCTTTTCTATTAGATGTTATCAAATTAATTTATTTTATCTATTTCTATCAATTTATATTAATTAGATAATTATTAGAATAAATCTTGTGTCCATGACATTATTCCCCCTTCTAGGGACGAGTTCCATGAGGAGTGGTGATTACATGTTGAAGAAGTCCAAGATACGTCAAATTGTACTTGCCACATACTTTGATCTTTGTTCCCTTTGAAGGTAGTTGATAGGTCCTTTCAGCAATCAATAATGTCCCATATCAAGGCGAGAGGACCACCTTGTTATATAATCATTGTTGAGGCTTTTATAACTCCCTTCAAAGAAAACATTAGGAAAACCATCAGGAATAGTTCCTACCTCTAAAAGTATCACCAAATATTGGGAGTCTCTTCTAAGGTCGTGATATCAAATACATTGTATTTTGCCATCAATCCAAGGAAAGACATGTTGTTCTTGACAGTATTCATCTCTATTTCATTGTTTTAAAGGTTGTGATAGTCATAATGTCTCATCTGATAAATTAGCAAATGATGGCTCTTGAGCTGAATTCGTTGGTTGTTGATCCTCCATCTCTTTAGCACAAATAAATCTAAGGAAATAACAAACAATGATATAAGGTAGGATGAAACCTCTATAGAACTTAATTTGCTTTATAGTAAAGATTTTTTTGATTTTTTTTTAATCTTAATTTTGACGGATGTCGTCGATAAAATGCATTAACTTTCATTGATGCATTTGCTAGATTCTTCAATGGCTCTTATGTGCGTTCACTAATATCGTATCTCCACTAATGCACAAGATATTCTAGTCGATTTTGATGCCGCCTTGAATCTAAAATCTCTTCAACTTCAAATTTTTTATCGTTGTCCACTTCTATAAGAAGCGGTGGCATTTGTCTTCTTCCTTGTATATCCATTGTCTTGTATGGCTCGAGTAATAACACGTGGAATACATGATGGATCTACATGGACTCCGATAGATATAATTGATATGTAATTAGATTGATTTGTTGACAAATAAAAAAAGGTCTAAGCCTATGATATTCCAACTTATTACAAGGACAAGTAGTCTTGATATTGCGATGAAGTAATCATACCTTGTCTCCTATGTTGAATTGTGGTTGTTCCTTGCGATATGCATCTGCATTTATTTTTTGTTATTCTTGAGCTTCTTTTAATTGCACCTTCATTATTGCATGTAGCTCTGACAAACGATTTATCAAATCTTTTGCCACTTGATTATCAACTTTTAAAAAATCAAAAGCATCAAGTTATAGGTGGTAACCATAATTGGCAAAGAAAGGTGTTTGTTATATAGAAGAATATATCATATTATTATAAGCAAACTCTGCCAATGGCAGAAGAGCTATCCAATCATCTTGTTGATTGTTGATGGTACACCTTAAATATTGCTCCAAGACTTGGATCACGTGCTCTGTTTATCCATTTGTTTGAGGATGAAAAGTTGAAGATAACTTTATATCCACTTCTAAGATCTTAAAAATGATTCACCAAAATCTTGACACAAATTGAGTTCCCCTATCTGATATAATATCCTTAGGTAATCCATGATAGCAATAGATATTATCAATGAAAAGCTTAGCTGTTTCTTCACCTGTGATAGATTTTGTGCATGGCACAAAATATGCCATCTTAGTGAACCGATCTACTATCACAAATATAGAGTCATAAGATCTTGAGCTTGGAAGATCTATGATGAAATCCATAGAAATAGAAGACCATGGTTGTTCTGGAATAGATAATGGCTGAAGAAGTCTAAAAGATCGATGACGAGGAGTCTTTGATTTTGAGCAGATATCATATGATTGTACAAAGGCTTTGACTGCCTTCTACATTTGAGGCCACCAAAAATCTCTTGATATAAGTTCCAAAGTCTTGTTGTATCCAAAATGTCCTGCCGCTAGAAAATCATGACGTGCTTGAAGAACACGTAAACGTGCTTCTCCTTCTAGAACATATAGACGTCCTTCAAAATATAATAGATTGTTCTTGAACTCGAATTTAGAAGAATCATGAGACTTGAAAGAATTATTCTTGATATCATGAACAAGAGGATCTGAGGACATACTTGACTGAATTTGCTTGAAAAAAGTTGAATCAACAGTTAATATTGATTTCATTGCTCGAAGATGAAATTGCTCTGGTATGAAGAGGGCCATTCTTTATTGCTCAAAAGCTGCATTTCCTTCTTTTGGTACAAAATAAGAACATCTAGAAAAGACATAAGACCAACCTTGTTGTTTTTCTAGCCGATAAGTGATGATAAACTCGAATCTTGGTAAAGACATACTCTAACGAGCTTGATGACGATTCAACACGCATGCGAACATGAAATACTCAAGGTTCTTGTGATCCATATACATGGTGATTGGACTGGAAGCGCCTTCTAGATAATGACGCTACTCTTAAAAAGAATCCACAATTGCAAGAAGTTCTTTATTGTGGATCTTATAATTGATCTTGGCTGCTAAGAATTTTCTTGAATGAAAAGTTATTAGATGAAATTTGTCATCTATTTTCATTTGTGACAAAATTGCATCTAAGGCAAAGTCTGATGCATCTGTTTCTATAAAAAAAATGCCTTAGAAAAGTCAATACGATATAAGATTTGTGCAAAAGTAAACGATGTCTTTAGAGCTTCAAATGCTGCTTCTACTTCTTGATTCCATTGGAATTTATCTTTACAGATCAAACATATAAGTGGAGCTGCAACTTGAGAGAAGTCTTTGATAAAAATTCGATAATAATTGGCAAATCCCAAAAAATATTGGACATCTTTTACTATCTTTGGAATCTTCCAATTCATGATTGTCTAGATTTTTTTAGAATCCATCATGAGACCATCGTTTGAAATGATGTATCCTAAGAAATTAACTTGAGTAATGTGAAATACATACTTTTCTATCTTGGCATACAATCCCGCATCTCTAAGTTTTTGTAATACTTGACGAATATGTATTTCATATTCTTCTATGTTCTTAGAATAGATCAAAATATTGTCTAGGTAGCAAACAACAAAATTATCTAAGAACTCACGAAAAACATCATTCATGAGATATTAAAAAGCAGCTGGTGCATTCGTAAGTCCAAAAGACATGACATTATATTCAAAATATCCGTACCTTGTTTGAAACACAGTTTTCTATTCATCTCTTTCTTTGATGCGTACTACATTGTATGCTCTTCTTAGATCTATTTTTGTGTAGATCTACACAAATAAAATTAGAATTTCTGCTAGAGATTTAGAATGGTGTATAAAATTCTTGGCCAAATTCTCGTCAATATACGCCTTGAATTCAGCCAATTCATCTTATGATAAATTGTAGATTGGTCCAAATGGTGGCTGAGTTCCTTCCTTGAGGTCGATTGAACAATCATATGGATGATGCTTCAGAAGAATATCCGCATTTTTTTTCTCAAAAATGTCATGATAATCCACATATTGGCTTAGAATGCCACTTAAAGTCTTTCCACCATCAAAAATGAGTGTGGCATAAATAGCAAAAGTTGATCCTTCTTTTGTTGCACTGTCATATGAAGTGGCCTTCTATCTGGGAATACACTGGATACTTGGCTGTGAAGAGTTTATTTGAAATTTGATGGCAAAAATCCAACAGGTGATTTGTCTTTAATAAAAAAGAAGAATAATATAAGAATCTTATAAAAGAGAAGTTATATATATAAACCTTCTTGTATTCAAGTAAGTTTGTACAAAAAGGGTTCAAATTTCCACAAAAAATCCTTCAAAATTTTATTCACCCGCAATGATTTCATTCTTGCTAAACTTTAGAGTCCAATAACTCTTGATCCAATTGTTCAATTTCTATAAAAATTACTTTTAAGTGTAGAAAATCCTCTTAAGTTTTACCACAATAAAGAATCAACCATAAATTCGTTTCTGATCGCCCGATATCTCAAAATTCCTAGCAGGTGCTTAAAATCCTAGCTTAGAGACACCCGAGCACTATTTTCCCTATATCTCACAATTCCAAAATCTTAATGCCACAAAATTTTTTTACATAGTCTTGTGACATAAACATATACACTTCTGAAAATTTTGAGCCAAAAATCTATCAAATTGCATAAGATGTAGCTCAAAATGTAACCACTACGTAAGCGGGTCACTTACTGCCCTTAAGTTTGTAAGCACTGACTTCAACTCCCAATATCTCCTTCACCCTAGCTTAGATCTTATCAACCTGTGTATGAATAGTGTAGCTATAAAAGTGCTCTCTTCAACCCTAGTCGCTGATCCTTGATTGCTCTCTGTGTGCTCGAGTTATACCCAAAAGAGTGATAGTAGGTCCAAAATCAACACCTTAACTTTGAGTGCCTATAACGTCTTTATAAAAAGTGCAAATCACACAAATTTTGCACCTAAACCAGATCCAAATACCTAAACCTTATGATCCTAGCCTCTGATGTTTGACTTCCCCTCTAAAAAAAAACCCTCACTCCTAATAAACCCTCGGATAGCCTCCTTGAAGCCCATTGGGCATGATTTTTGACCAATTAGAATAGAGATTTCTATCATCCACCTCTATTCATCTACATGGATGGCCAAACTATCCTTTTTACACTAAAAACCCTTTTCTAATCCTTCTTCTTATAAGATTTACATACTTGGTGCTTTAAGCACCAAATAAAAGAAATAAATAAGATCTTAAGAATCACCAATGTCTAACATAGGTGACTTAAGATATATACAAGTTACTATCAATATAAAATTAACTTCAAAAGTTACTACTAAAAAGAAAATAAGGTTATATAAACCTTAATAATAATCCTTTTAATAGATCCCTTCTAAACTAGCAACCTAACCACATCTTATAACCAATAAAAGTCCATTAATATGGCTTTCTTTTAGCTATGTAGTAAATTATACATTAAATATATATGTACAATTTTTTCACATAGTAACCAAATGACAACACGACAACGTTGTCATATTGCATTTACATGCAGTGTATAAAAATATTAAAAATCTTGTTTCTATTGTTAATATATGTGTGAGTGCTAGAGATTATTTTAGAAGATATTATAAGAAGAGGATTTATTATAGCCACTTAGTTAGTGAATTAAGATGGCTATTTGTTTTGTTCCTACCTTATTTATATCCTAGAATAGACTCTTTTGTAATTAGAAGAAAAGTAAAGGTTGTTTTACCTTTCTTGTTGACTTTTGAGGTAGAATGGATCTTGTGAGGGATAAGAAAGAAGAGCATGGGATGAATAAGGCCTATCCAATAGTATTTGGTTGCCCATGTGGGCGTCTCATAGTCTAATATGGAAAGAAAGGGAGATATACTCCTCTTGCT
Source organism: Physcomitrellopsis africana (assembly GCA_036785485.1). Lineage (NCBI taxonomy): Eukaryota > Viridiplantae > Streptophyta > Bryopsida > Funariales > Funariaceae > Physcomitrellopsis > Physcomitrellopsis africana. The sequence continues at coordinate 37,118 of JAWRVF010000873.1, forward strand.
AGACCGAGAGGAGGAGGCAGTTTTGAATAGTGAACTTTGGAGAGAGATAGCTCCGTGGATATAGAAGCGTTTGTAATGAAAATTGGTGGGTGTGTTTTTTAAGTTGTGAGGATTCTAGAACCTATTCAATTGCTTGTTTTGAAGTTGTGAACAAACAATTATGCTTGTTTTAGTAGAGTAGAGTTTGCTGCCACTTGACGAAGAGGGGCAGAAACTTCGAGCTGCTACTGCAAGTTTGAATTCAACTCTTTCTTAGTGAAATTTATAGAAAGTGTGGAAAATTATTTTAGCTTTCTATCAAGACATCTCTTGTAGCATTTGGAGTTGGAGAGCAAAAGTTGTGAGCTTGAGAGTGGGAAAGGGTTTGCTGCCACTCAATGAAGAGGGGCAGAGACTTTGTTCAACCACCCAAGTCGGACAGTCTCTTCAATCCTTTTGACATTTTAGATGCTTATAGTAGCTTATGTAAGCTTTCTAAAAAAACAAAAATCAATACATTTGGAGCTTTGATGAAAGTTTTATGACCTGTGAAGTGTCAAAGAGGGCAAATTGGTTCTAGGGTTTGAAGAGTAGAATCAACTAGCTACAAAATCTGGAATTTGAGAGGCATGCATGCAAAATTTTAGAACAAGTTAGATGATGGAGTGAGCTTTCTTAAAAGCTATTGCATGTCCAATTTGGAGAAGGGAAGTGATCACAACAAAGGCTGAAGTGAAGAGGAGCTTTGCTGCCTTTGCATTTGCTTGGAAATTTTAGCGCCTACTTCTTTTAGCCATAACTTTTAAATGGTAAGTCATCTATTTGTGAAATTTTGATATGATCTACAATGGATTATTGGCTTTCCATAGGCTGTAAGCACGCTTGATTCGACCTTTGGATGAATTTTTAGTTATTTATTTAGTTTCAGCTTGTTGTATAACTTGTATTCCTCATATGCGGTTGTATTTTGAGGTATACTTGAATACATACACACTTTGCTTATACCTTTTATACAAGTATATATACTTATATTTATATCAAGTATTTATACAAGTATTATACAAGTATTATATCAAGTATTTATATAAGTATTCTACAAATATTCTACAAGTATTATACATAATATTTATATAAGTATTTGTATAAGTATTATATAAGTATTTATATAAGTATTAATACTTTATATTTGTACAAGACTTGTATAATTATAATACAAGTATAACTTGAAAGCTTGAAGAAATATTGTGCAAGTATAGAACATACTTGCACGACTTCCTCTCATGTTCCCTGCTAGTTCTAGTAGCAGCTAGGAACCTGGCGTTTTCCCAAGGCGAATTCTCTCTACCCAACAACGTGTATAAAAGCTTTTGTACCTATAAGTACGGATTTTACTATATTAGACTTATAGCTTTTTCACTTGATTGATAGGATATTTAATAATGTTTTGAGAAAAATCAAGTCTACAAGAATTCTATTCTATTTGAGGGTTATATTTTTCTAGCCATGATAAACCTAAAATAACTGGATTAGATGGAGATTTAATTATATTAAAGATTACATAGCTATTATGACCATCTATTGTTACTTTTATAGGATGGGTTTTATGAGTGATATCTCCAAAAGACAATGGACGACCATCTATGACTTCTACATGTACGGATTTAGTTTTCTATACTAAAGATATTTTACGATTCTTAACAAATTGTTCATCTAGAAAGCATGCTGAGGCTCCTGAATCTAATAAGGTAGAGGCTTTGTAGTTTTTTGGTCCTAAATATACATCTATTATAAAACAAAGAGAGGGTTCTGAGGAGAGAATAGGACCTTTACTAGAAATTGTACAAGGTTTCAATTGCATAGTCCCTATTGTAGCTGGACAAATTTGTTTTCCGAAATGTTATCTTCTTTAATAGCCATACTCCTCATTTTGTAGTTGTGTTGTTTCTTTGGACAATGTTGAGTAGTGTGCTTAGATTCTCTATAATATAAACATAATCCTCCTTGACGATACTAAATCTTTTCTTATTCAATAAGAAGTTTAAAACATACCACATCAATTTGCATGTCTTCTATTTCCGAATGTATGTTTTGTGAAGATGTTAATGTTGCCATTGAATAATAATGTTGAGGCTCTCTTATATGACTCTTGAATTGAAACTCAAAGAGTCGATTGTTACACTTCTCAACAAAATCAATTGCTTGACTTAATATTTGAGGATCAGATAAATTGAGTATTAATTTTTTTACCTCATATTGTAATCCGTAGAAAAATTGGCTGATGAGTTCAACATCATCCTACTTGATATCAATCGCTAGTTGTTAAAATTGTGAAGCGTATAGTGACATTGATCGATTGCATTGTTGTAGGATTCAAATCTTGTTGGTTGCAACACAGATTGCATCATATTTTCCATACATAGATCAAAATTTTGCTAAAAATATCTCCAAATTATCCAATATTAGATCACAACATTCAAGAAAAGATGAAAATCACAATAAAGCTGAATTTGAAAATAACGTTCTAATAAACCTAACTTAAGATCTTTGCGTAGGATAACTTTGAGGTTGAAATTCAATCACTAATTGTACTTGATTGACAAATCCTCAAAATTTAGATCTTGTGCCATCAAATTTTTCAGGTAAACTAATTTTTGATTTTCTAATGTTTGAACGGTGCTCTATTATAGGTGAGGTAGTATGATTTGGTGTAGATATTGATGTAGCTCCAACCATGTCTATATCTTCACTTCCTATTAATCTTGTTGCTCTTTGTGGTAGTAAATTGAGTTGATGCATTACAAGCATTAGCTCTCTCATTTGTTCTTGCATTTGTGCCATTGTACTCTTCATTTCCGCAAGCTTTGGTATTTTAATATAATAGGAAGAAAGGTGTCTACTCTCACTTCAAAAATTACAGAATAACATACTCAAAAGAAAAAATTCTAGAAACAATATCAATTTAGAAGTGGATACTCCATAACTTCTAATTTACTTATATCTTATAAAGACAAAGGAATAATCTACTTTTAATCAAGAAAAGACAAAGCTTTGATACTATATGTATACTCTAGTCAATTTGTCAAGGACAAGAACTCGATGAAAGCAAATAAACATATGAAACTTCTATTAAGAATAATAACAAAATAGAAGTAAGGAAGTATATATATAAAAAAAAACTAAAATGGCTATTGCCACAAGACAAGAAAACTATAGACTCTTGAATCTAGACTAGAAGCAAGAAAGGAGTTGACAAGAGTGAAGAAGGCTTCACTCTTGCCTCTATAAATACTATCTAATTAAGAGGTATATGGCGATATTCTATAGGACCTTCTATATGTGTCTAATTTGTAAGACACATGTCAAACTTGCACGACAAGTTTTCCACATGTGCACCACGTACTTGGCTTGTTCCGCAAGCTACCAACATGTGTGACACATGGCTAGCTTGTTGATCAAGTTTCTAACCTATCAATCACCTATAGACATGTATAAAGGTGATTCCACATCTATGAAGCTTCTAAGAAGCTTTTCTATCAAATATTATCAAATCAACTTATTTTACCTACTTCTATTGATTTATATTAATTAGATAATTATTGGAATAAATCTTATATCCGTGACAGGTACACAAGTCCCATATGGATTGAGGCACCTTGGATGTAGGTAGGAAGATAAGACTAAGGCCTCATGGCCTCTCTAAGACACACATATACATTACTTGTGAGCCTTGGTGAGGTTTAAACTCATGATCTTTTAAGCAAGTTATCCTTGAAGTAAAAATTTTCCACTTAATTTTTTCATTAATTACCATCTATCTTTGAATTATCATAATTTATTCATAATAACTTGGATTTATATATTTTTTATATTATTGAAAAGATAAAAAAATTACCTACTTAAAAATATAAATTTTATTTTTTATTTTTACTTTTTATTAGATGAAAATCTAATAAACAAACTATGACTAATTTTGTAGTGTGCAATTATTTAATTGCACATATTTCACTTGTTTTGTGTTGTTCTTCTCTTTCATTGTTGTTTATTTCTCCTTATACTTCACACCATAATTTATAAGCAATTCTTAATTGAAACTACCTTATAATTCAGATTGAAGAGTGAATTTTATCCTCTCAGCTTATCTATAATATATGTCTTCTTTTGTTCTTTCATCTTATAGCCTTATTACAATATAATAATATGAATTATTTAATTGAGATGGCCTAACTTACAAGATATCATTCTCTTGGCTATCCATGGCTGATATACTAAACAAAAGCAAATCATAAATTCTAGATAGAATAGGATGGTATTAAATATACTGTTTATATTATGTATAGAAACTAATTTCAAAACTTTTGTAGTTTTTATTTATTTATTTAAAGAATTTAAAAAAATTTAAAAATATCATATTCAAGTTTTTTAATTTAAATAACATAATAATATTATCAAGTAGTTGGCGCACATATTATCACTTTAGATTTGAAAGGGTGTTATTCATAAAAAATTTGTATCTTTTAAAGTGTATTGACTAAGTTATGAACTAACTCTCATATATAATTATTAATAGTGTAGCTATGCCAATGTACAAAGTATTTTAGATATTCTTGTCTTATCTTTAAATCAAGCAATTTTTCCACCTCAAATTCTTCATGATTATCAACTTTAATATATGACAGTAGTGCTAATTTGTTTTTTGATATGCTTGATTTTTTATAAAGTTATAAAAGACAAGCATGAAAAATGAGATATATCTTTATCAATGTTGATAATTTCAAATGATAAATAATAGGATTAATTTATTTTTGAATGAAAATTGGCCTTAACCTTCAATAGTCCAATTTGGTGCAAGATTAATTGATTTTAATATTACATTAAAGGAACTACACTTTGTCATCCACATCAAAGGCATATTATTCTTTGTAGAATCTATCTATTATTATTTTATATTATTCTTAAACTTCTTCTAATTGAAATTTTGTAGCAAATTCTTCAATTGTTGGATTATTAGATCTAAAAGACAATAGCATATTTAGCTTTGGATGATATCCATAGTTAACATAGAAAGGCCTTTATTGAGTAGAAGAATGAGTGGTCTTGTTGTAAGCAAAATTGATAAATGACAAGTAAGATATCCAATCATCTTGTTAATAGTTGATGTTACATCTCAAATATTGCTTCAAATTTGATTGATTGACTCCATTTGATCATCAATTTACAAATAGAATGTTCAAGATAATATAATATCTACTTAAAAGATCTCAAATAGTAATTTCAAAAACTTGGATACAATGTGTGGTTTTTAATTTGATATAATATTATTTTCCAATTCATGACATCAATAGACATTATCAATGAAGCATTTGATCTCTTTTTTACTCATAATTATGTTTTTGCAAAGAATAAAATATGCCATCTTGATAAATTGATTAACAATCACAAATATAATATCAAAAAAATTAAATGATGGAAGATTTGTAATGAATTTTATGAAAATAGAAGATCAAAATTATCTTAGAATATATAATGGTAAAAAAGTCTATATAAGCAATATCAAGGATTCTTTGAATTAAAACATATATCACATAAAAGTACAAATTCTTTAGAAGTCTTTCACATTTGAGACTACTTAAAATCTTTAAAAAAATAAATTTAACATCTTATTAAATCTAAAATATTTAGCAGTAAGAAAGTCATGGCATTGTTGTGTAGTGTGATCTTCAATTTGAGAATACACTGGGTACTTGTCAAGAATATGAACTAGAAAAAGATATATAATCTAATGGAAATTGTATCAAAGAAAAATCACAAAATGGGAATAAGAAAGTATGTATATTCAAAGGAAATTGGAATGGCTATTGCCAAAGACTAGAAACATGAAGACTCTTGAAACTGGACTAGAACCAAGAAAGGAGTTGACAAGAGTGAAGAGGGCTTCTTTCTTGCCTCTATAAATACTATCTAACAAAGAGCTACATGGCGGTATTCTATAGGACCTCATACGCGTGTCTAATATGCAAGACACGTGTCAAACTTGCACAACAAGTTTTCCACATGTGCGCCACGTACTTGGCTTGTTCCGCAAGCTACCAACATGTGTGACACATGGCTAGCTTATTCCACAAGCTACCAACATGTGCGCCATGTGGCTAACTTGTTGACCAAGTTTTCTACCTACCAATCACCAATATACATGTTTAAAGGTGATTCTACGTCTAAAAAGCTTCTAGGAAGCTTTTCTATCAGATATTATCAAATCAATTTATTTTACATATTTCTATTGGTCTATATTATTTAGATAATTTATTGGAGTAAATCTTATGTCCATGATATTATCCCCCATTCTAAAGACGAGTTCCACGAAGAGCAGTGATTATATGTTGAGGAAGTCCAAGATACGTCGAATTATGCTTGCCACATACTCTGATCTTTGTTCTCTTTGAAGATAGTTGATAGGTCCTTTCAGCCATCAATAATGTCCTATACCAAGGCGAGAGGACCACCCTGTTACTTGATCATTGTTGAGGCCTTCATAACTTCCTTCAAAGAAAATATTAGGAACACCATCGGGAGTAGTTCCTATCTCTAAAAGTATCACCAAACATTGGAAGTCTCTTCCAAGGTCGTGATACCAAACATGTTGTATTTTGCCATCAATCCGAGGAAGGACATGTCGTTCTTGAGGGTCTTTGTCTCTATTCCGTCGTCTTGAAGGTTGTGATAGTCGTAATGTCTTGTCCGGTAAATGAGCAAATGATGGCTCTTGAGTTGAATTCGCTGGTTGTTGATCTTCCATCTCTTTAGCACAAACAAATCTAATGACAAATAATGATACAAGGTAGGATGAAACCTCTATAAAATCTGCCTTGCTTTATAGCAAAGATTTTCTTGAGTATTTATCTTGGTTTTGATGGATGTCGTCGATGTCGTATTGTAATTACTTACAGTATGTAAAAATTAGTTAAAATATATTATATGTTTATGAATCTAGATATGTGTTAGAATGGTTAGTAAGTTAAATTAAAAATGGTTGATAGAAGAAACTTTATTTTATTTTATTTTTCTTATTTTAGTTATGGTATTTAAAATTATAAGATCTAAATGTTTAGAATGAAGCCTTGAGAGAAGGTGGAGACTTAAGGATGAAAATTTAAGCTAGTAAGAGGCTAATTGGAAGGGATGAATTCAAGCCATGGTCGGATGAAGGCACGGAATATGAAACTTCATCCCTATTGGTCGAATACCATGCCCAATGGGCTTTGAAGAGGCTACCCGCGACCTTAACAGGGGGTTTTTGGTGACTTCAAAAGAAAGGGATTTGCAATTTCAGAGGTAGGGTTGTAAATTTTAGGATTTTGGGTATAGTTTGAAAGGAAATTTTAGGCAATTTGGAGTTAGGGTGAAGAAGTTATACTTGTTCAAAGTTAAAGAGTGGATTTCATATACACTATCACTCTTTTGGGATTTTGCGGAGTTGTACAAAGGCTTTTGGAGATCGAACGGTGCGGTTGGAAAGATGATTTCAAGATCTATGTCTGTTACAAAAGAATTCTTAAGTTTTGAATTTAGACAAAGGAGATATGAAGAGTTGAAGACAATGCATCCAATTCCAAGGCAGTAAGCACACTATGTTATTAATAGTTTTGCTTTGAGCCATAACTTGAGTTTTCACACAAAATTTTGGCTCAAACTTCTTAAAAAATGTGACATTTTGTGTTGAAAAGCTACACATATAAATTTCATAGAATTTGAGCTTATAGTTTGTGAGATATGAAGGAATTTGTATGCGGGTGTATAAAGACAAGGGTTTGAAGCGACTGTTAGGATTTTCAAGATATCTCAAAATCCGCAATGAATTTGCAATTGAAAATTGTTGTAGAGATTGATAAGAATTCATCAGTACTTCATATAAAATTTCACCATGTTTGAATAGTTGGATCAGGAGATATGAGATGTTGAAGTTCAAAAAAATTTCCACATAAAGATATATAAGGTTTTAGAGGATTTTATCATACTTTGGATATTGTTAGTTACTTGAAGCTTATGTATTTGATGTAATTTCTCAAAAAAGAAAAATATATATGTATAAACTTTGAATTTTCCTCATTTTTGAAGCTTGATTGAGAAATTAGTGATAGCTAGAAGCCCAGCGCTTTCTTAAGGCAAATTCTCTCTACCACGACATCGATGAAATGTATTAATTTTTATTGATGCATTTGTTAGATTCTTTGATGGCTCCCATGTGCATTCACTAATATCCTATCCATACCAATGCACAAGATATTCCAGTCAATTTCGGTGCCGCCTTAAATCTAAAATCTCTTCAACCTCGAATTCTTCATCATTGTCCACTTCTACAGGAGGCGATGGCATTTGTCTTCTTCCTTGTATATCCATTGTCTTGTATGGCTCGAGTAGTGACACGTGGAATATAGGATGGATCTTCATGGACTCCAATAGGTGTAATCGATATGCAACTAGATTGATTTGTTCAGAAATAAGAAAAGGTCCAAGCCTACAATAGTCCAACTTATCACAAGGACAAGTAGTCTTGATATTGCGATGAAGTAATCATACCTTGTCCTCCACGTTGAACTATGGTTGTTCCTTGTAATACGCATCTGCATTTAATTTTTGTCGTTCTTGAGCTTCTTTTAATTGCACCTTTATTATTGCATGTAGCTTTGACAAATGATTTGCCAAATCTTTTGCAACTGGATTATCAACTTTTAAAAAGTCAAAAGCATCAAGTCATGGGTGATAACCATAATTGGCAAAGAAAGGTGTTTCTTGTGTAGAAGAATATATCGTATTATTATAAGCAAACTCTGCCAATGGCAGAAGAGCTATCCAATCATCTTGTTTATAGTTGATGGTACACTTTAAATATTACTCCAAGACTTAGTTCACGCGCTTTGTTTGTCCATCAATTTGAGGATGAAAAGTTAAAAATAACTTTATGTCCACTTTTAAGATCTTGAAAAGGATTCTCCAAAATCTTGACATAAATTGAGTTCCCCTATCCGATATAATATCCTTAGGTAATCCATGATAGCGATAGATATTATCAATGAAAAGCTTAGCTGTTTCTTCACCTGTGATAGATTTTGTGCATGGCACAAAATATGCCATCTTAGTGAACCGATCTACTATCACAAATATAGAATCATAAGATCTTGAGCTTGGAAGATCTATGATGAAATCCATAGAAATAGAAGACCATGGTTGTTCTGGAATAGATAATGGCTGAAGAAGTCTAAAAGATCGATGACGAGGAGTCTTTGATTTTGAGCAGATATCATATGATTGTACAAAGGCTTTGACTGCCTTCTACATTTGAGGCCACCAAAAATCTCTTGATATAAGTTCCAAAGTCTTGTTGTATCCAAAATGTCCTGCCGCTAGAAAATCATGACGTGCTTGAAGAACACGTAAACGTGCTTCTCCTTCTAGAACATATAGACGTCCTTCAAAATATAATAGATTGTTCTTGAACTCGAATTTAGAAGAATCATGAGACTTGAAAGAATTATTCTTGATATCATGAACAAAAGGGTCTAAGGACATACTTGACTGAATTTGCTTAAAAAAAGTTGAATCAACAGTCAATGTTGATTTCATTGCTCAAAGATAAAACTGCTCTGGTTTCAAGAGAACCGTTCTTTGTTGCTCAAAAGCTGCATCTCCTTCTTTTGGTGCAAAATATGAATGTCTGAAAAGGGCACCGGACAAACCTTGTTGTTTTCCTGGCCGATAAATGATAATGAACTCGAATCTTAACAAAGACATATTTCAACGAGCTTGACGACGATTCAACATGCGTGCCAACATGAAATACTTGAGATTTTTGTGATCCGTATATACGGTGACTGGATTAAAAGTGCCTTCTAGATAATGACGCCATTCTTGAAAAGAATCCATGATTACAAGAAGTTCTTTATCGTGGATCTCATAATTGATCTCGGCTGCTGAGAATTTTCTTGAATGAAAAGCTACTAGATGAAGTTTATCATCTGTTCCCATTTATGACAAAATCGCACCGAGGGCAAAATCCAATGCATTTGTTTCCATAAAAAATGCTTTTGAAAAATCTACACGATAGAGGATTGGTGCAGAAACAAACGATGTCTTCAAAGCTTCAAATGTTGCTTCCACTTCTTGATTCCATTGGAGTTTGTCTTTACAAGTCAAATGTATAAGTGGAGCCGCAACACATGTACTTCATTTTCTTCTACATTCTTAGAATAGATCAAAATATCGTCTAGATAGCAGACGACAAAATTGTCTAAGAACTCATGAAAAACATCCTTCATGAGATGTTGAAAAGCAGCTGGTACATTCGTAAGTCCAAAAGGCATGATATTATATTCAAAATGTCCATACCTAGTTCAAAATGCAGTTTTCCATTCATCTCTTTCTTTGATGCATACTAGATTGTATGCTCCTCTTAGATCTATTTTTATATAGATCCTAGCTCGATTCAATTGGTCAAAGAGTCATGATATCAAAGGTAATGGATATTTATTCTTTATTGTGATCTTGTTGAGTCCTCGATAGTCAACTTACATCCGCAATGATTCATCTTTTTTCTTCAAAAATAGAATTGGAGCTCCTGTTCGAGATTTAGAATGGCGTATGAAATTCTTGGCAAAATTCTCATCAGTATATGCCTTGAGTTCAGCCAATTCATCTTGTGATAAGCTATAGATTGGTCCAAATGGTGGCTGAGTTCCTTCTTTAAGGTCAATTGAACAATCATATGAACGATACTCCGAAAGAATATCTAAATTTTTTTTCTCAAATACGTCTTGATAATCTTGATACTGACTTGGAATGCTACTTGAAGTCTTTCTATCATTGGAAATAGGTGTAGCATAAATGACAAAAGGTGATCTTTCTTTTACAACATGCAAGAAAGCTCTTGCACCTACAAACGTAAGTTTAATTCTACTAGACTTATGATTTCTTACTTGATTAATTATATTGTTAGCTATACTTTTTGAAAAGTTTAGAGTACAAGAAATCCAATCTATTCGAGGGTTGTGTTTTTCTAACCATGATAGACCTAGAATAACTGGAATAGAGGGAGATCTAATTATGTTGAAAATTACGCAAGTAATATGGCCATTTACTACTACATCTAGAGAAAGTGTTTCATGAATAACATCTCTAGAAGATAAAAGACGACCATCTATAACTTCTACATGTACGGGTTTAGATTTTTGTACTATCTGTATTCTATGGCTTTTAGCAAATTCTTCATCTAAAAAATAAGCCGAGGCTCCCAAATCTATTAAAGCAGAGGCTTTGTAATTATTAGGTCCTAAATACACATCTATTATAAAACAAAGAGATGGTTGTGAGGAGAGGATAGGACCTTCATTAGAAATTGCAAGATCCCAGCCGCACAGTCCTTATTGTAATTGGACAAACTCATTTTCCGACATATTGTCTTCTTTGACAGTCGTACTCCTCATCTTGTGGTTGCGTTGTTTCTTTATACAATTTTGAGCAGTGTATTTAGGTTCTCCACAATATAAGCATAATCCTTCTTGACGACATCGAGTCTTTTTTTGTTCAGTAAGCAGCTTGAAATGTATAGCATCAATTTGCATGTCCTCGACTTTTGAAGGTATATATTGAGAAGACATTGGCACTACCATTGAATTATAATGTCGCTGAGATTCTCTTGTACGACTTTCAGATCTAAATTCAAAAAGCCGATTATCACACTTTACCACAAAGGCTATTGCTTGATTCAATATTTGAAGATCGGGTAAATTCAACATCAATTTCTTCACTTCATATTGTACTCCGTAGAGAAATTGACTGGTGAGTGCAGCATCATCCCACTTGATATTGATTGCTAGTTGTCAAAATTGGAAAGCATATAATGTCACTGATTGATTGCTTTATTATAGGATACAAAGCTTATTGGTTGTAACACGAGTTGCATCATGTTCTTCATACATAGATCAAAATTCTGCTTAGAAAGCTTCTAAATTATCCAATATTGGATCACGTCATTCTAGAAAAGATGAAAACCAAGATAAGGCAAAACCTGAAAGTAGTGTACCAATAAATCTGACTTGCGATCCTGGAGTTGAAAAACTTTGCGGTTGCAATTTAATCACCAGTTGAACTTGATTGATGAATCCTCAAAACTTGACACATCTTGTGCCATCAAACTTCTCGGGTAGACCAATTTTTGGTTCTCTGATGCTTGGATGATGTTCCAATGTAGGAGGAATTATATGGCTTAGTGTAGATGTTGAAGCAGCTCCAACCATATCTATATCTTCATTATTTGGTAACCTTATTATTCTTTGTGGAGGTACAGTGAGTTGATGCATTACAAGCATCAATTCTCTCATTTGCTCTTGCATTTGTGCCATTGCTCTCTTCATTTTGGCAAGCTCTACCATGATAATATTTCAAAATATATCTAACACTATTTGAGATAAATAGAAGGGAGAACAAAGAAAATATTAGGAATAATATTAATTTAGAAGAGGGTAATTTGCAACTTCTAATATGCTTGTGTCTTATTGAGAGAAAGGGGTAATCCACTCTTAATCAAGACAAGACAAAGCTATGATATTCTAAGTGTACTCTTGTCAATTAGTCAAGGACAAGAACTAAATAAAGATACATAATCTAATGGAAATTGCATCAAAGAAAAATCATAAAATGGGAATAAGAAAGTATGTATATTCAAAGAAAATTGGAATGGCTATTACCAAAGACTAGAAACATGAAGATTCTTGAAACTGAACTAGAACCAAGAAAAGAGTTGACAAGAGTGAAGAGGGCTTCACTCTTGCCTCTATAAATACTATCTAACTAAGAACTACATGGCGGTATTCTATAGGACCTCATACATGTGTCTCATTTGTAAGACACATGTCAAACTTGCACAACAAGTTTTCCACATGTGCGCCATGTACTTGGCTTGTTCCGCAAGCTACCAACATAAACAACACATGGCTAACTTGTTCCACAAGCTACCAACATGTGCACCATGTGGCTAGCTTGTTAACCAAGTTTCTAACCTACCAGTCACCTATAGACATGTTTAAAGGTGATTCCACGTCTAAAAAGCTTCTAGCAAGCTTTTCTACCAGATATTATCAAATCAACTTATTTTACCTACTTCTATTGGTCTATATTACTTAGATAATTTATTGGAGTAAATCTTATGTCCATGACAGTACTTGGTTATAGAGAGTTTATTTACAACTTATTGACAAGATTCCAATAAGTAATTTGTTTTTAATAAAAAAGACAAATAATACAATAATATTATTAAAAAAAAAATTATACTAGTAAAATCTTCTTATATATAAATAGATTTGTATATAAAGTCTTTCTATGGCATATAGAAAATCCTTAACATCCTTTTCTTTATAAAATCATAACTAATTAATTATTGATAAGTTAGAATCTCAATAACTTTTAAAAAAAATTCATAATCCCTTTTCAAAACTCTATCTTCATATCAAAATTTTACTATAGCTCTATATATCTATTTTTCCACCTCCATAAAATCTTAGCTCCTAAAAAATCCCTTTACTTTATATAAAATGTTCAAATTGCATCAAAATCTTTCAATAGCTTATTCACCAACAAAGATTGATTTCTTTTTAAACTTTATAATGCAATGACTTTTGATCTAGCTGTTCAACTTTTATCAAATTTTTTCAAAGTCTAGGTTATATCCTTGAATATTATTACAAAAAAAATTCAACCATAGATTTGTCTTTAATCATCCATTATCTTAAAAATCCTAATAAGTGCTTAAAATCATAATTTATAGACATCCAAGTACCATTTCTTTCATATCTCAAAAATCCAAAATCTTAATGCCATAAAAATTTTGTATATAATTTTGTAACATAAAAATACACACTTTTAAAATTATTGAGCCAAAAACTTATCAAATTTTCTAAAATATAACTCAAAACATAACCACTAATTAAATAAGGTCACTTACTACCCTTAGATTGCAAGTATTGATTTCAACTTTCAATATCTTCTTCATTCAAGCTTGGATTTTATTAAACCATATAAAAAAGTGTAGCCAAGAAAGTGTTCTTTTTAACCATAGTTGCTGATCTTCTATTTCTTTTTGTATATGCAAGTTATATTCAAAAGAGTGATAATAGGTATAAATTTGATATCTTTGAATTTCTATATCTTTTTTATAAAAAATCCAAATCACTTAATTTTTATACCAAAACCATAGCCAAAAATCTAAACTCATTGATCTTAGCCTTTGGTATTTGAATGTTGTTAAAAGACAAATCCTAATTTCTAATAAGGCCTCGGGTAGCCTCCTTGAAGCCTATTGGACATGACTTTTGGCCAATAGGAATAGAGACTTATAAAATCCATCTCCATTCATCCATATAAATGGCCTAACTATTCTTTTTTACATTAAAAATTCCTTTCTAATCCTTTTTTTAATAAGATTTACATAATATGTGTTTTAAACATCAAATAAAAGAAATAAAATAAGATTTCAAGGGTCACCAATGTCCAACAAAGGTGATTCAAAATATGTAAAAGCTATTATTAATATTAAATCAACCTCAAAATGACTATCAAAAAAATAAAAAATATTATAAAAACCTCAATAATAGCTCTTTTAAATAAATTCCTTCTAAAATAATAATCTAACCATATTTTATAACTAATAAAAATCTATTAATATGACTCTCATTTAATTATATAATAAATTATATATTAAATATATATGTACAATATTTTGACATAATAGCCAAATTATAATATGACACTATATATCTTCAACTTATGGATGTTATAAACATCCATCTAAGAAATATTTAAGAAGCTTTTAGAAGGTTGTAGAAAGTTTTTAAAGATTTTTTATAATTCTAAAAGAATCTTGAAGATTTTTGATAGCTCTAGAAGGTTCTTGAAGTTGCTTCATATTGAAGCAAGAAGGAAGCTGCTTAAGAAGTATTCTAAGATGACTTGAAGGTAAAGTCTTCCACAAGAAGCTACTTGAAAGCTTTCTAATTCCTAATATATATAGGTGTTGAGGCTAAGGAGCTCCTCAATCTTAATAACACATATCTTGTGATATAATTTGAACCTTTTAATCATGTTTTTGTTCATGTATTATGTTGCCTTGTAATAAGGCTCATGTATTTCATTATTTTGTTATAATCTTATATAGTTCTTTGACCTTATTCATGATAATTTATCAAGATTGATATAGCATAATATTAGAGCTTGGTCTTTTTGAATAAAAAAATAGATTATCCTTCTTCTTGAAAGTACTATAGCATTTTAGAAGTTGCAGATTATCCACTATTAAACTAATGTTATTCTTGATTTTTTATAGGTATTTTTCTTATTTCATTTCTATAATAAAAAATAAAGAATTCAATGTGGCAAATTCTAAAGAAGCCAAATTGAATTCAATTATAAATGCTCTTAAAGTATTGAAAGTTAAGATGGAAATATTATTTAAATAAAATAAAAAACTTTATATAACTATATATGATGGCCAAAGAGTAGAACTACTTTAGCCAATACCATAAATCATCTTAAAGATTCCATTGCCAAGATCTATTTTACTAAAAGATATATGTATTTGAAATAGGAATTTAATGCCAAAAGCAAAAGAACCAAGAATTAACCTTTCAAAGAAATTTAATGGAATTTATTCAAAGTTTTGTATCTTTATAAATTAAGCACAACTTATTATTTTGCTCCAATCTTATTGAAATTCTATGGAAGCATTTCATGTTGGTTTAGTTGAAATCTTAGTCTCAAGTCAAGCTTTATCTTTATTTGTTCCATTGTTTGAAAAGAATTTTCTCCCATATTGCATAACTTTGAAACATTTTTAACGGTATTTGCAAAAGCATTTGAAGAACATAATAAGATTTATTTTTCCACAACTAAAATTTGAGCCCTTTGATGTGAAACACATTTTGTATTTATTTATATTTTGAAAGTTTGATACTTAGCATATCATATTAATTAGAATACGGACACATTGATAAGTCAATTTTATTGGAAATTATGAGATAATATAAATGATCTATTATTATCTATATTTGATCCTTAAACTCTTAATGAAGCAATCAATAAAGCTCTAAGGTGTAACAATTGGTTATTTTAATATTGATAAGATAAACATTTTTTGAATACACTATGGCTATACACTAATTACTTGACAACTTCTACTCTAACAATCATTTGGAAGTAAAAGATATAAAAATATTATTCAACTCTAACAATCATTTGGAAGTAAAAGATATAAAAATATTATTCAACTCTAATAATCATTTGAAAGTAAAAGATATAAAAATATTATTCAACTCTAACAATCATTTGGAAATAAAAGATATAAAAATTGATGCAATTCATTTTAAACTTCTTTTTAAATAAGAAAATAAATGACAAAGGAACTAAAGTTTGTGCTTATATTGTAGAAAAACTAGCAACAAGATTGACAATTGTCTTGAAAAATACCAATGTATCTATCGGATGAGAAATGTAAACATATCAAAAAATGCATTGCTAAAAAACAAAGGCATCCAACTACATTAGAAATTACGTAGTTTGATTCTTTTAATCTTCAAGACAAAATAGATCTTGTACTATTTGCTACTCTTTCTTGTTGTTTTACCGTACCTATCTTTCTAGGCTCATAAAAATTCAAAACCCTTACTTTATTAGACTCAAGAGTTTTTGCTTCTTTTATTGATGAAGAAATATTAAGAAATCATAAAATTTCTATAATTAAAAAAATTCAAATCCATCTGTGTAGAAGTTATAGATAGTTAGCCCTTATTATCTAGAGATATTACTCATGAAATAATTCTATTAGAAATAATAATAAAATACCATAATAATCAAATCATATTAAATATCATCAATTATTTATCTAATCCAATCATATTAGGATTTTTTTGGCTTAAAAAATATAAATCATATATAGACTTGGTATCTTCTAAAATAATATTTTCTATGATAGAACTTATTTTGTACAAAACTTATTATAGGATTTTATAAACGTCATAAATCTAAAGCTATAAAATCTTTAATTTTTGGAGCAAGAGCATTTATAAGAGCGGGAAAAGAATGATCTTTTTTTGCTATTTATGCAACTCCAACCTCTAAAATAATAATTCCATTGATAACTATTTTAAAGTATTATGAGGATTTTTAAGATGTGTTTGAAAAGAAAAATACAAATACTTTGCTAAAATATTGTTTATTTAACTGCGCTATTGATTTTAAAGATAGGATGCAACCACTATTTGGTCCTATCTAAAATATATCACAAAATGAACTTATTGCATGAACAAAGTACATTGACAAAAATCTAGCAAAGAACTTTATATAACATTCAAAGTCTCTTACTAGTGCTTTTATATTTTTTATCAAGAAGAAGGACATATCTTTACAAATGTGTATCAACTACCATGGTCTTAACAAGGTGATAGTAAAGAACCACTATCTATTATCATTAATATTTAGACTTCTCAATCAATTAAGATAAGCAAAGATTTATACAAAAATAGATCTTTGAGGAGCTTTCAATTTGGTACTTATTAAAAAAAGAAACAAATAGAAGACTGTATTTTGAATAAGGTATGGATATTTTGAATACAATATCATGCCATTTAGACTCACAAATGCTCTAATAATCTTTTAATATTTGATGAATGATATATTTTGTGAATTTTTTGATAATTTTATTATTTTATATTTGAATAACATCTTGATTTATTCAAAAATATTAAAAGAATATGAATGATACATTTGTCTTATGTAATAAAAAAAAACTTCAAGATATTGGATTATATGCTAAGTTAAAAATATGTGTATTTCATGAGCCGCAAATAAAATTCCTTAGTTATATTATTTCCAACAAAAGATTCTTAATGGATCCAAAGAAGATCAAGGCCATTAATAATTGAAAATTCCAAAATTTGTATATGATGTTTAATATTTTTTTAAATTTGTAAACTTCTACAATATTTTTTTTAAGAATTATTCTCAAATAGCAACTCCACTTACATGAGTAATATACAAATATAAACTTAAATAGAGCCAAGAAGTAGAAAGAACTTTTTAAAGCTTAAAAATAGCCTTTACTATAGTATTTATCTTGATTTATCTAGATTTTAATAAATCATTTTTTTTGTAGAAATTAATGTTTCAGACTTTACTCTAGAAGTAGTCTTCTCACAACCAAAGAAAGAAAGAAGACTTCATCTACTTATATTTCACTCTAAGAAATTTTTAATTATAAAAAATAATTAAAAATTTTATAATAAAGAAATTCTTGCAATTGTAGATTCTTTTCAAGAATGGTGCCATTTGCTTGAAGGTACTTCACATCCAATGATAATTTATACAAATCACAAAAATCTTCAGTATTTTATGGTTGCTCATATTTTAAATTATTATCAAGCCCGTTGGAATATGTCTTTGAGTTGTTTTGATTTTAACATCACTTGTTTTGATTTTAACATGTTAATCTACATGCTAATAATATTTAAGATGATTCTAGTAAATTTAAGTTTAAAGACAATCTCTTTTATTTGGTAGAACGTTTATATATTTTAGAAGGATCAATACACCTTTGTGTTTTGTAAGTATGTTGTTGTGTTGTGGTTTGGCTACCATGTAAAAATATTATATATCTATATTTAATATATGATTTATTACATAGCTAAATGAAAGCCATATTTTTTTTAATAGTGATTTTGAGGTTGATTTTATATTAATAATAGCTTTTACATATTTTGGATCATCTTTATTAGATATTGGTGATCCTTGAAATCTTATTTTATTTCTTTTATTTGATGTTTAAAATGCATATTATATATATTTTATTAAAAAAAAGATTAAAAAAGAATTTTTAATATAAAAAAGAATAGTTAAATCATCCATATGGATGAATGGAGATAGATGATAGAAGTCTCTATTCCTATTGGCCAAAAATCATACCCAATGGATTTCAAGGAGGCTGCCCAAGGCCTTATTAGAGATTAGGATTTATCTTTTCACAACATTCAAATATCAAAGGCTAAGATCAACAAGTTTAGATTTTTGGCTATGGTTTTAGTATAAAAATTGAGTGATTTTGACTTATTATAAAAGAGATATAGGCGCTCAAAGTTAAAATATTGAATTTATACCTATTGTCACTCTTTTGGATATAACTTGTACATACAGAAAGCAATAGACAATCAGCAATCAAGGTTAAAAAGAGCACTTTCCTTGCTATACTTTTTATATATAGCTTGATAAAATCTAAGCTAGAATGGAGGAGATATTAGAAGTTGAAGTCAATATTTGCAATCTAAGGGCAATAAGTGCTCTTACTTAATTAGTGGTTGTATTTTAAGCTATATTTTAGACATGAATAATAGCTATCACTTTGAAGGTCTAATAATGTTTATATATTACCAAGTCATCTATGCCATCAATCTTAGACATACGGTGTCGCATGGCGTGAACTTCTATCTAGGAATACACCGGGTACCTAGCTGTAGAGAATTTTATTTAATATTTATTGGCTAAACTCTAATGAGTTATTTTTCCTTAATAAGAAGGATAAATACACACGATAATATAAGAAAAAGATTTTGTATGATTAAAACCTCTTATTTTTAAGTAGATTTGTACATAAGTTTTCTCTATGATATGTAGAAAATCCTTAAAAACCTTTTAAAGACTCATCTATATATCAAAATCATATCATGGCTCTATACATCCACCTTTTACACCTCCATAAAGTCTTGGCTCCCAAAAACACTGCCTTTAGCTTACAAGCACTGACTTCAACTCGCAATATCTCCTTGATTCTAGCTTGGATTTTATCGAGCTGTACGTGAAAAGTGTAGCCAAGAAAGTGCGCTTTCCAACCTCAGTCGCCGATCTTTGATTGCTCTCTGTATGCGCGAGATATACCCAAAAGAGTGACAGTAGGTCCAAAATCGACACCCTAACTTTGAGCGCCTATAACTTCTTCATTAAAAGTCCAAATCATGCAAGATTTGCACCTAAACCATACCCAAAAACCTAAACCTGATGATCCTAGCCTCTGATGTTCGACTCCCTTCGAAAAACAAACCCTAACTCCTAATAAACCCTCGGGCAGCCTCCTTGAAGCCCATTGGGCATGATTTTTGGCCAATTAGAATAGATATTTTTATTATCTATCTCTATTCATCCACATGGATGGCCAAACTACCCTTTTTATACTAAAAACCCTTTTCTAATCCTTCTTCTTATAAGATTTACATACTTGGTGCTTTAAGCATCAAATAAAAGAAGTAAATAAGATCTTAAGGATCACCAACGTCTAACATAGGTGGCTTAAGATATATACAAGTTACTATCAATATAAAATTAACTTCAAAAGTCACTACTAAAAGAAAAATAAGGTTATATAAATCTTAATTATAATCCTTTTAATAGATCCTTTCTAAACTAGCAACCTAATCACATCCTATAACCAATAAAATCTACTGATATGACTTTCATTTACTTAAGTAGTAAATTGTACATTAAATATACATGTACAATTTTTTCTTATAGTAGCCAAACCACAACACGACAACGTATACTACATATTTAGCTTATTCTACAAGCTACCAACATGTGCAACATATAACTAACTTATTGGTCAAATTTTTAATCTATCAATCACCTATAGATATGAATAAAGATGAATTTGTATCTATGAAGCTTCTAAAAAGCTATTCTATAAGATATTATTAAATTAATCTATTTTTATTTATTTCTACCTATTCATATTATCTAGATAATTATTAGAATAAATCTTATGTCTATGTCACGAACACAAAATACAAACTAGAAATCTAAATAAGAAGTTCACGAAGAACTAGAAAGAACTAAATTAATGCAGATGAGTACAAGGCCAACACCAGAGAAGTGAGCTAGAGCTCCAAGAGATGTGTTGTCGAGACTGAAGAACCCTTCAGCCTTGACTCCTATATATACTACCAGATAGGAAACTTCTCGAGTTACTTCCGCTAAACTAGGAAGCTTCTCAAGCGACTTCTACTTAACCAGGAAGCTTCTCAAGCAACTTCTTAGAATCTAGTAGAATATTCTAGGAATATTCTAAGAATCTTCTAGAATCTTCTAAGAGAATCTTTAGAGAATCTTTTAGAAATCTTCATAGAATATTCTAAAGAATCTTTAGGGAATATTCTAAAGGATTCCAAAGACTTGCTTCTAGAAGGTTCTAAGGACTATGTCCCTAACATTACCCTCTCTTTTAGCTTCGAGGTCTCCAAGAAGCAATGTTGTTTGTCGGTTAGAACAATCGCAATAAAATAAAGATCTGTCGCATAACGTCTGCAATGAACTCTAATTGTTGTTCGTGAAGCAAGTGGTTCAACGACCCTTGAAGCCAACGGTAGTGGCCCACGCCTTCCACTTCTGACCAAGCATGAACTTCCGTGTCCTCATTGTGAAATTATCCTGCAAACACACCTTCTGGCTGACCATCGTAAGCAGGCTCGATCTCAAATACTATCACCAATGATCGGTTACTCGGTATCCTCCGTCGTTGTCGTGGTGCAGGCGATTCTTCATCTCGAGGTTGCCTTCGTGAGCTAGTCAGTTGAGATAACACGACTGGCATGCTATCCATGTCGAGAAATCAAACTCTGGATGACAAATGGTCCCAATCTTTGGTAGTCCAACTTATCACAAGGCCTTGTCGTCTTAATATTTCGTCGAAGTAACCATACTTTATCTCCAACCTTGAAAGCAGGTGTCTCATTCTGAGATCTATCTGCAGTCGCCTTGTAGGACTCTTGTGCAGCTTGAAATTGAAGTTTCAACGTGGCTTGAAGTTTCGATAACCACTTTGCAATTCCTTCAGCTGCCGGATTGATATTTGTTGATGGACTCAATAAGTCAAGTTTCGGATGGTATCCATAGTTGGAAAAGAATGGTGTTTGTTGAGTCGACGCATGAAGTGTGTTGTTGTAAGCAAACTCGGCAAGCGATAGATATGCGGTCCAATCGTCCTGCTGATAGTTGATGCTGCACCGTAGATACTGCTCCAAGACTTGATTGACCCGTTCTGTTTGGCCGTCAGTTTGGGGATGGAAAGCCGAAGAAAGTTTGATATCCACTTTCAATGCCTCAAAGAGAGATCTCCAGAACTTGGATACGAACTGAGTTCCTCGATCCGACACGATATCATCTGGTAGGCCATGATAACGATATACGTTATCGAGGAAGAGCCTTGCAGTGTCTTCGCTTGAAGATGTCTTCTTGCAAGGGACAAAATGTGCCATCTTTGTAAGCCGATCCACAACAAAGATGCTATCGAATGAATTTGATGACGACAAGTCTGTGATGAAGTCCATAGAAATTGAAGACCATGGTCGACGCGGAATAGGCAGTGGCTGTAGAAGACCATAAGGGCGATGTCGAGGGCTCTTGGATCTTGAACAAATGTCACAAGAGATGACAAACTCTTTCACATCCTTCCACATTTGGGGCCACCAAAAATCTCGGGAGATAAGCTCCAAAGTCTTGTTGAACCCGAAATGTCCCGCAGTTGGAAAGTCGTGACGAGATTGAAGAACTCGGAGTCGTGTTGGTCCTTTTGGAATATACAATCGCTCTTCAAAGTATAAAAGATCTTCTTCAACCTTGAACTTGTCGTTATCAATGCGCTGCTTGATATCCACGGCTATAGAATCTTCAAGAGTCGCGGCGCGTATCTGGTTGAGGAAATCGGTATCAATTGGCATGGAAGCGGTGCAAATCCTAAAATGCTCTGGCTTCAGCAATGTTGCACACTGTTGATCGAACGCTGCTTCTCCAACCTTTGGCGCAAGATACGATCTCCTCGATAATGCATCGGAGAGTCCTTGTTGCTTCCCAGGCCGATAAGTAATAACAAAGTCAAATCTGGAAAGCGACATATTCCATCGAGCTTGACGACGATTCAGAACTCGAGATGTCATGAAGTACTCCAAATTCTTGTGATCCGTGTATACGGTCACTGGATGTGCAGCTCCTTCAAGGAAGTGTCGCCACTCTTGAAAGGAATCCACTATTGCAAGGAGTTCCTTATCGTGGATCTCATAGTTGATCTCGGCAGCAGAAAACTTCCGCGAATAGAATGCAACTGGATGGAGCTTCCCATCTACGTCCATCTGTGAAAGCACCGCTCCCAAAGCAAAATCTGAAGCATCGGTCTCTAAGTAGAAGGCCTTTGCAAAGTCAGGGTGTACCAAGATTGGAGCTGTAGTAAATGCCGACTTAAGATCTTGGAATGCTTTCTCCGCTTGAGGTCCCCATTCGAGCTTGTCCTTGCATGTCAACCGAGTGAGCGGGGCAGCGACTTGGGAATAATTCTTGATGAAGATCCGATAGAAGTTAGCAAAACCAAGAAAGCATTGCACATCTCGAATTGTCTTCGGAACTTCCCAAGACACGATTGCCTCTACCTTTTTGGGATCCATCTTCAAACCTTCTGTAGTCGCGATAAATCCTAAAAACTCCATCTCAGTCTGGTGAAATAAGCATTTCTCTAGTTTGGCGTAGAGTCCTCGCTGGCGTAGCTTTTCAAGGACCAGACGAACATGTTTCTCATGCTCTTCCTCGTTCTTGGAAAATATCAGAATGTCATCTAAATAGATGACAACGAAGTCGTCAAGGTGCTCTTGAAAAATGTCATTCATCATGTATTAAAAAACGGCTGGAGCATTGGTGAGGCCAAAAGGCATGACATTATACTCAAAGTGGCCATACCTTGTACGGAAAGCTGTCTTCCATTCGTCTCCCTCCTTGATATGCACAAGATTGTAAGCTCCCTTTAGATCAATCTTTGTGAAGATCTTTGCACGTCCAAGTTGTTCCAAAAGACCGGAGATCAAGAGTAACGGATAACGATTCTTCTTCGTCACCTTGTTGAGGCCTCGATAATCTACGCACATCCGCAACGAGCCGTCCTTCTTTTTCACAAATAAGATCGGTGCCCCGACTGGCGACTTTGAATGGCGAATGAAATTCTTGGCTAGATTCTCGTCGATGTACTTCCGTAGCTCTGCCAACTCCGTCTGCGATAGGTTGTAGATTGGGCCAAAAGGTGGTTGTGTTCCTTCTTATAAGTCTATGGCACAATCGTATGGTCGATGCTTCGGTAGCATTTCAGCATTTTTCTTTTGAAATACGTCCTCAAAGTCCTTATACTGCTCCGGTATACTTGTTGTCGAAGTCTTCTTGTCACTAATCGGTGTTGCATAAATGACAAATGGTATACCTTCCTTGGACGACCTTACAAACGCTCTTGCTCCAAGGAATAATGGTTTTTTTGTTCTAGATCTTTTAATAGGCTTACTTTTAGAATAATCTATGGGAAACGTCATTCTTTGCAACCTCCAATCGATAGATGGATTATGCTTCTCTAACCAGGAAAGACCAAGAATGACAGGGTTTGACGGGGTTCTAATAATATTAAAAATAACAAAACTACTATGGTTTTCAAATGCAACTTCTATAGGTTCTGATTCATGGGTGACACTACCAGACAATAAGGGTCTTCCATCTATTACTTCTACATGTACAGGTTTGGATTTCAATATTAGAGGGATCTTATGGCGCTTAGCAAATTCTTTATCTAAGAAACAAGCAGATGCTCCTGAATCTAATAACGCTAGGATTTTGATTTTCTGAGGACCAAAAGACAAAGGGATTGTAAAACAACTAGCAGGATGGGAAGAAAGAATGGAACCTGATTTTTGTTGTGATATTGAATTGTCCAGCCGCACGGTTCCTATTGTGGCTGGGCATCTTTGTTTTCTTGTATAATCGCACCTCTGGTCTTCACAATGCGTCGATTCTGCTTCTTGGGGCAGCTTCTAACTGTGTGGCCTTGCTCTCCGCAATACAAGCATAGTCCTTCCTCCATACGTCGCTTTCTTTCTTTTGGAGTAAGGGGCTTTATACGTACCGCATCAATTTGCATGTCTTCCGCTTCCGAGTGTGAGTTGAGGCCACTTGCTGACATACTAGGGCCATGGCGAGTCGTATATTGTCTTACACGTTGGTCTTGGCGACGTTAAAATAGGCAGTTATCGCACTTCACCGCTTGGCTGATGGCTTCGTTGAGCGTTTGTGGGTCTGGAAGCGATAATAGCAAATCCTTCACGTTGTCTCTTAGACCCCAATAAAACTGACTCATCAACGCTTCTTCGTCCCAGTTGATGTCGCATGCTAATTGCTTGAAATCTGATGCATAAATTGATACTGAGCGCATCCCTTGTCGTAGCGACCGAATCTTTGTTGTAACCCATCGAGCCTTATCATGTTCGCCAAATGCCTCCAAGAAAGTTTCAAAGTTGCTCAAAATTGGTGATCGTTTCTCGAATAAAGGAGCGAACCATGATAACGCTTGTCCTGTGAGCAGAGTTCCGACTAATCCAACACGCGACTCCTCCGTCGGATAGCGTTCAGGTTGCAAAACCGTAATCAACCTGATTTGGTTGACGAAACCTCAAAACTTGGAACGCGTACCATCAAATTTGTCTGGAAGGCTGACTCGGGGTTCTTTTCGCTATCGAACCAACGGTTCTTGCCAAACTAACGACATGGTTGCTTCATTAGATGCCGAAGCTTGAGATTGGTGAACCTTAGATTGTGCTGCCTCGGGCGTTCCAACGTTGTGAAGCCTTGCCATAACTCCTTCTATCTCTGCAGTTCTGTGAGACAACATAGCAAGAGCATTCATGATGGCATCCAATTTGGACTCCGAACTTTCAGCCATAGTGATGTCTTGACCTCCGACCATTCTAAGAGAAGGAAAAGATGAATCTACAGAAGATAATATTGGTTTAGAGGAGGGTACTCCGCAACCTCTAAAACGCCTTAAGTTCTTCAAGAAGAGGGATAATCCACGCTTTTCAAGAAGAACAAGACTCCAATAATGAATACAATGAATATCAGTTTAGAGGAGGGTAATCCGCAACCTCTAAAACGCCAGTAGACCTTCAAAAAGAGGGATAATCCACACTCTCACAAGAAGCAACTAGCTCTGATATCAAAGATGTGTGCAGTCTTGACAAACTGTCACGGACACAAAATACAAACTAGAAATCTAAATAAGAAGTTCACAAAGAATTGGAAAGAACTAAATTAATGCAGATGAGTACAAGGCCAACACCAGAGAAGTGAGCTAGAGCTCCAAGAGATGTGTTGTCGAGACTGAAGAACCCTTCAGCCTCAACTCCTATATATACTACCAGATAGGAAACTTCTCGAGTTACTTCCGCTAAATTAGGAAGCTTCTCAAGCGACTTCTACTTAACCAGGAAGCTTCTCAAGCAACTTCTTAGAATCTAATGGAATATCCTAAGAATCTTCTAGAACCTTCTAAAAGAATCTTTAGAGAATCTTCTAAGAATCTTCATAGAATATTCTAAAAAATCTTTAGAGAATATTCTAGAGGGTTCCAAAGACTTGCTTCTAGAATGTTCTAGAAGCTTGTCTCTAGAAGGTTCTAAGGACTATGTCTCTAACAGTTTATGATATTATCCCTCCTTCTAGTGGCGAGTTCCTCAAAGAGTAATGATTACATGTTGAAGAAGTTTAAGATGTATCAAATTATATTTGTCACATACTTTACTCTTTATTTTCTTTGAAGGTAATTGATAGGTCTTTTTAGCCATCGATAGTGTACCATACTAAGACGGGAGGATCATCCTAATATTTGATTATTATTAAGACCTTCATAACTTCTTTTAAAGAAAACATTTAAAATACCATTAAAATAAAGACATAAGAATCAAATACAAGAGACTTAAACTAAAAAGAAGTTTCAAGAAGAAATTGACAACGATTTAAATTATCTAAATGATTATACAAAAAATACTAATAAAGATGAGCTAGAATTCCAAGAGATGCATTGTTGAGATTGAAAAATTCTTTAGCCTCAATTTTAATATATATTGCTATCTTGGAAGCTTCTTGAGCAGCTTCTATCAAACTATAAAGCTTCTCGAGCAACTTCTACCACTTAGAAGCTTCTCTCGAGCTCCTTTCACTAATTACAAAGTTTTTCAAGCCACTTCTACTAACTATGAAGCTTCTTCAACTACTTCTATTAACTACAAAACTTCTCGAGCTACTTCCACTAATTAAAAAATTTGTAGAATGTTTTGAAAGATTTTATAAATTTTTGAAGTGTATATCTTTAATATCACTACCTTCTCTAGCAATAAGTTCCAAGAAGAGTTCATATCTTCAAAAATCTTCCTATATATATAAAAAATTAAATTGTGCTTGTTACATCTAGGATATATTAAATTGTACTTATTACATATTCTGATCTTTGTTCCTTTCGAAGCTAATTGATAGGTCCTTTTAGCCATCGATAGTATTCCATACTAGGACGAAAGGACCACCCTATTATTTGATCATTGTTGAGGCCTTTATAACTTTCTTCAAAGAAAACCTTTAGAATACCATCAAGAATAGTTCCTACCTCTAAAAATATCATCAAACATCAAGAGTCTCTTCCAAGGTTGTGATATCAAACACGTTGTATTTTACCATCAATTTCAGGAAGAATATGTCATTTTTGAGGATCTTCCTCTTTATTATATTGTCTTGAAGGTTGTGATATTCATAATGTCTCATCCGATAAGTCAGCAAACGATGGTTCTTAAGCGAAATTTGCTGGTTATTAACCCTCTATCTTTTTAGCACAAACAAATTCAAAGAAATAGCAAACAATAATACCAAATAGAATGAAACCTCTATAGAACTTGCTTTGCTTTATAGCAAAGATTTTTTTGATTTTTTTATCTTAATTTTGACAGATGTCGTCGATGAAATGCATTATCTTTTGCTAATATATTTGCCAGATTCTTAGATGGCTCCTATATGCATTTATTAATATCATACTCGCACCGATATATAAAATATTCTAATAGAATTTGGAGCCATCTTGAATCTAAAATCTCTTCTATCTTGAATTCTTCATTATTGTCTTTTTTTATAGGAGGCAGTATCGTATAATAATATGACCATTAGGTGAAAGAAAAAATAAGTGGTTATATTATAGAAAAGCTCAAATAAAAATATTTGAGAAAATTATCTTAAAAAAATAAATAATAGAGAAGGAGGTAGAAAAAAATCAAAAGGTGTTAATATTGCCTTTTATAGAAGTGACTTCTAATTGCTTTGTATGGCCATAATTAAGGCAAAATAAAATAGATTAAAAAAATAAATAAAATAGATATCTTTAAAAAAAAGTTAAAAATAGGTTTTAAAAAAATTTACTATAAAAATCTCAAAATAGATATGCAGAGAGGGCTAGTTATGAGCTGAGGTCAAAATCTAATCCTAAGGCACAAAACGACATGCCTATGGTCCATCGAGAGGGATTTTGCAGATTAGCACCTAGAGTTAAAGAGCTAGCAAGAAGCTTATTCTAGAGACATTAATTTTGTTGCCATAGGATTTTGAATGACTTTGTAATCATTGTTCAAAGTCAGTGTTTGTATTGGTATTTTGGATTTTATGTAAGACAATGACAACTTGCATTCTTGACTGATTTGTATAATTTGTATAACAACTATAGTTAAAAATTTGATATTATCTGGATTGTTAGGTATGCTAAGTGTGCACAAAAGTTTGTATTAATTTAATAATGCAATCAAGAGATATTTGGGCTTTAATACAAAAGATTGTCAGAAGTTGGTAGTTTAGGATAAGGTAGGATTTCAGTGATAACTAAAGCTCTATCAATTGGATCAACATAAATTTTGGCATGGTGATAGAAGACGTAGAGATCAAGCTACAAATCAAGTTTGAGCTGAAGTTAATAGTTGAAGAAGGAGAAATCACCATTGGAATTTTTGCATTAATTTTCAAGTTGGCGGCTGAAAGTCATTAGTGCGGTTTTTGGACATTTTCTTGCAATTTGTATGTTGAGTTGGGCTGAATTTTTCTAAGCATGTAGAAGGCTTATACCAACATTTGTGTGCAAAATTTCACACTAAGTGGACAATTGGATTAAAAATTATAGCTTGTCAAAGTTCATTGATTAGGATTAGGGCTTGCAAAGAAAAATAAAAATTGCTTAATTATAAAAGAAACGAGGCAATTGGGATATATGTATGGTTGATATTACTAAGAAGAGTATTTTTAAACACTTTTGAATTGAAATTTGAATTATATTCTTCATATATGGATGAAACCTATTAGAATTTCTTGATTATTATAAATACAACTTTATATTCCACAACTAGGTGCCCAGTGCATTTTCAAAGAAGACAACATGTAATATGACATAAGTGGTGAACCTGATGTGAAAAGCTTGAGGTGGAAGATTATTGGAATTTTTTTGATTTATTTGAGTTATGTAGAAGGAAGGCAAGAGAGTTGAAGGAGGAATTATGGATGGTGCATTAATTGGAGCTTCTAGTAGAATTGCAAGTGGAGCAACAAGTGGAGGTAGCAAAAGAGGACAAGATCGCAAGAGGGTTGATTTTGAAGCTTTTTGAAGCTTTGAGCTTTGAAAAATATCTTAGAAAATAAAAATGACATTTGGATTATCACGGAGTATCATAGGGCTTTATAGACATCTTGGAGCATTTTGAAGTATCATAAGATATTTATTAGAGCGCTTTGAAAGACGTTTTTGAGCATTGTGAATAAAAATGGAGGATGTGTCATCAAGGTCTTTGGATAAGTTATATATTTTTGATGGAGCTATAGATGGAGCTTCTAGTGGAGTTGCAAGTAGAGCAATAAGTGGAGGTAGCAAAGGAGGACAAGATGGCAAGAGGGTTGATTTTAAAGCTTTTTGAAGCTTTGAGCTTTGGAAAATATTTTAAAAAATAAAAATGGCATTTGAATTATCATGGAACATTATATGGCTTTATAGACATCTTGGAGCATTTTGAAGTATCATAAGTTATTTATTGGAGCATTTCAAGGGACATTTTTAAACATTGTAGAATAAAATGGAAGATGTTTCATCAAAGTCTTTGGATAGGTTGAATATTTTCAATGGGCCAAATATTAATGAATTTTTTAAGGCTTTTTGTATATTCATGGAGGAACAACAAAAGATGCAAGCAATTGAAAGGGGTATCACAAAGGCTTTGTAAGGAATCATCAATAAATTTGGAAGGTTTGAAGGATGCAACATTACTAAGTTTTTATAAGTTTATACATGTGAGATGGAGACATGCCAAATCCCTGAGGCAAAGATGATTTCAAGCTTCTATTTGGCTATTAAACTTGGGATTCATAAAAAAGTGAAGAGATTACTTCAAGGGGATGTGGAGACATGGTCAAAATTTCAATAACTTTTGAAAGAAGAATTTATTGATGCAAATGAGAATAGGATTACTAAGTGAAAGTTTTTGGATTGGATAGAATTACAATGAGGTATGCATATGAATCTTTATGAATTCTTGAAAGAATTTAAAAAGAAATTTTATCAACTCTCATCTTCAAAGTGACAGTCATTGGATGCTATAAAGATAGAATTATTTTTAAATGGTCTTGATGATGCTTTGAGAGACAAGCTTTTCATACTTCTTGTAGATGAGTCTACGGAGAATGGTTGTACCAATAATTGGGAGGAATTGAAAGAAGCAGTGATTATTTTAGCAAAGCAATAAAAGACACAAGCTAAAGAAGTTGCAGTATGGCCTAAAAAATCTTCTACTTTGGCTTCTATATCATCTTTATTAATGCAAGAGATTAATCTTGAAAAAAGAAAAATAGAAGTGGAATTAGAGGACTTCAAAGGAGGAGCCAATTCTTTGCAAATGAAGGAAATTGGATCTTATATCAAAGGTGGTAAAAGAGAGAATCAAGATTTTTTTCAAACTATCAATATGGAAAGCCATGATATCCAAAAATTTGAAGGTAATATGGAGCTTAAGGATTTAGACACTAATGACAATGTGGTTGGAAGCTATAGCTATTCTACATTCAGTAAGTTTATGCAAGTTGGTGATGGCAATTTAGATGGAGCATCTCTTGATGACAAAAGGGCATTTTTTACATTTGAAGGAGGTGAAGATGTTTTGCTTAGTATTTTGGATTATGCTGAAGAATTTAAAATTGAACCTTCACATGAGATGGATTATGGATCTATTCAAGGTTATAATCATAAAATTTGTATAAATTCACAATATTATGATGTAAGAAGTAGTAGAATTATGCACAAATATGATGATGAAAGTCAAATTGCATATAGCTATGAGACCACATATGGATTGGATGTAAGAAGTTTTGAATTTTTATACAATCATTATAGAAGGGATTATAAAATTAAATAAGATTATGATACTAAATGTGGTGGTGAAACCACAAAGGATTATGGCAAAAGTTGTGAGATTTTTAAAGAGCATGAGGTTTCACAAGGCCATGAAATTTCTCAATGTTATAAAGTATTATAATGCTTTGAGATAACACAAGGTTATGATGTTTCACAAGAGTATATTCAAGAAGAAATGAAAGATGTTTTATAAAATTATGTGGCAAAAGAAGATTATGGAATCAAAGGTAAGGGTACTAAGTCAATGGCTATGATCAAGTTAATTGTAAGCACTTTTCTTGTGGACCAAGGTCAAGGTTACATGAATAATGCATATATAATGAGAAGACAAATGGGTTTAAACAAAGATAAGGTTCATCATCAAGTATGGGATTCAAAGATTAAAAATCTAAAAATCTTTAAATATGAAGACATGGGCAATGGATTTAAAGATTATATAGACGTCTTAAATCAAGCATGGAATCAAAAGAACAAGAAAAAAGATGCAAGTAAGATGTATGTGGCCATATGGAAGAAGTTTCAATTAAATCTTTCCATTTCAAATTTTGTACCTCACCAATGGTTTAGTCATGTGCAAAGTTGGATATTTCCAACCTACTTGCACATGTGGAATAAATAGAAACATTGGCATTGGTAAAAGAGATAATTGACTATAGAATATTGGCGCATACATGAAGATGGGTATTAAACTTGCATTAACAATCGCATATAATCCAAAAGGGAGATGGCTTCTTGCTTATTAGAAGAGATGAGGCCACTAATACCTTATCACAAGATGAATATATTTTATTCAAAAATATAAATGATTTTGAAAGAATAGAAAAAAAAAAAAAATATCAAAAATATAGAATATAGATTGAAGAAATGTGGAGTGCTTGATGAAGATGAATTCATATTAGAGATGTTTGAAGAAAATGGCTTTCGTGATACCATAGGTGAATTATAATTATTATTGGATTTAGATTTTGAAAGTGATGATAAGGTAGTAAATGCACAATCTAAAGAATTTTATGATGAGGTGAAAGAATATGTTAATAGATATAATGCAAAAGTAGAAACTAAGTATAAGACTATTGCTAAGAAAGTTAAACAAGTGGCATTGCTACTACCATTGGATTGTGAAAAAAGAGTTGAAAGGGCTTACACGCAATTGAATTTGAGAGATCCAAGGACATTGAGGTAGCTATAAAGGAGTTGAAAGAAATAAGAGAAAAAAAAAAACAAGGAGAGGTTTGACAAAAAGCATCGATTGCATCCAAAATCAATTCAAAATGGTGATTAGGTGTTGGTTTATGATAGTAGTTTGGACAACCAACATAGCACAATAAAAAAATTTGCAAGGAGATGGTCTGGGTCTTATGTTGCCAATCAAGTATATGAAAATGGAATATATTTGTTATGAGAACTTGATGGTACAAAATTGAAGATATCTACAGCAGGAAAGCGAATTAAATTATTTAAACAAAGAGGTGAAGAAATTTGTTTTAATAAAGAACAAAATCCATTAAGAGGTGTTGAGATGGAAGAAGAAGAGCAAATTGAAGATCAAAAATTTGACCAAGATGAAGAATATTTTACATCAATACAATAACAAACTTCGTGCATGCCAGAGGATGCATAGGTTCAGAGGGAGTGGATGTCGTGTAATAATATGACCATTAGGTGAAAGAAAAAATAAGTGGTTATATTATAAAAAAATTCAAATAAAAATATTTGAAAAAATTATCTTAGAAAAATAAATAATAAAAAAGGAGGTAGAAAAAAATTAAAAGGTGTTAATGCTGCCTTTTGTAGAAGTGACTTCTAATTGCTTTGTATGGCCATAAATAAGCCAAAACAAAGTAGATTAGAAAAATAAACAATATAGGCATCTTTAGAAAGGAATTGAAAATAGGTTTTAGAGAAATTTATTACAAAAATCTCAAAATAGATACCTAGAGAAGGCCGGTTATGAGCCGGGGTCAGAATCTAATCTTGAGGGACAAAACTACATGCCTATAGTGGGTCAAAAGGGATTTTACAGATTGGCAATTAGGATTTAACAGCTAGCAAGAAGCTTATTTTAAGGACATTATCGTGAAGTAAATATATCCATATATAGAAATCTTGCTTAACTTTCTTTTTTTTAAAATTTTATTAAGTTCTTTCTTTCTTCTTATCAATCTAAGTTTTTTATATAGTTTTGAGAAAAATTTCTCACTTTCTTTCATTTTCTTTAGCTAAATTTTTATTTTATCTTTAATCTTAACTTTAACTTTGATTTAGCCTTGAAATTTCTTTTATTTCTTTTACCTTTTTTCCAATCTTAGGTTTTAGTAGATTCAGGGTTATATTTGTAGATATAAGGAGTTTTGACTTTGAGGTTGAATTTAAGATTTTATTAAGGATAAATGGAGGTTTGAATGTCAATAGTTGGCTGCCATTAATAGTGCTGACTTGGAAGATTAGATTTGGTGTTTTTTATAACTTTAAACTATTAGTTCTTGACTTGGACTTAAAAGACCTTAGCTGCGACTTCTTTAACGAGCTTAGAGGAGAAGAAGATAGGATTTATTGGCAAATCCAAGGAAATATTCAGAGAGAGCTTTTTCTTGGCATAATTTTAGGTAGTAAAAACGCATGATTTGGAGCTTAGATGAGAGAGATATGCTTGTTTGAACTTAGGCTACTAATATGACACCTATTGTCACTTTTCTACGTATATTAGGAGTTTTACGATACTAGTAAGAAATTAAGAAGTTGGGTTAGAAACTAGACTTCAAACTATACATTTTATATCTAAGAATTGATAGAAAAGAATCTAGAATGAGTGAGATATAGCTAGTTAAAACCAGCAAACAAAACTGGGATTTTGAAGAAGTTAGAAAAATAGAAGGGTTTGCTTTGAGCTAGAACTTGAGTTTCAAGATGAATTTGAAGCTCATTTTTTGTGTACATATCACTTTTACTATAAAAATTCTATGTCTAAAATCTCATATCAATTGAGACTTTGATTAGGGAGTAATGGCAAATTTTGTTCTCAGGTATATAGGGTTTTAACTTTTAAAAGTATGTGATAAGGATTTGGTGATATCAGTCAATTAACAACGAATTTGGAGCGGAAATTTTGTGTGATTATGATCAAAGTTGTAAGTTTTATGCTTCCAAATTTTGAGCTTATTTGAATGGCTGGATCTCAAATTATGAATTTTCAAGTTTCTGGTTGGGATTTGACTTTCAAAAGTACCTGCCAAGGATTTGGTGATATCTAATAATTGATAATGAATTCATAGTTCAAAAATTATGTAACAATGGTCAAAGGTATGAATTATGTTTTTTCAAATTTTGAGCTTATTTAAACAATTGGATCTCAAATTATGGTTTTTCAAGTTTCTAGTTGGGATTTGACTTTCAATAGTACTTGCCAAGGATTTGGTGATATCTAACAATTGGCAATGAATTCATGGCTCAAAAATTATATGATGATGGTTAAAAGTATGAATTATGTTTTTCCAAATTTTGACCTTACTTGAACGGCTAGATCTCAAATTATGAATTTTCAAGTTTCTAATTTGGTTTTTACTTATAAAATTACTTGCTAATATTTTGATGATATCTGGTGATTGGTAATGAACTCACAGTTGAGAATTTTTGTGAAGATGACTAAAGAAGTGAACTCTATGCTTCCAAAGTTTAAACTTATTTAAATAGTTGGATT
The DNA here is from genome assembly GCA_036785485.1 of Physcomitrellopsis africana. Lineage (NCBI taxonomy): Eukaryota > Viridiplantae > Streptophyta > Bryopsida > Funariales > Funariaceae > Physcomitrellopsis > Physcomitrellopsis africana. Next base: position 72,142 of record JAWRVF010000873.1, read on the forward strand.
TTGATTTATAAATTTTCAAGCTTCTAGTTTGTTGATTTATTACACACATGGTTTTGTGACTATAAAAGAGAAATTTAAGAAAGTTTGTGCACATTGGATCCAACTTGACTGTAAAGAGGGACCTTGCGTCTACCCAAAGTGGACTTTTTCCATGACAACATTAAGTTTGTTGCCATAGGATTTTGAATGACTTTGTAATCATTGTTCAAAGTCAGTGTTTGTATTGGTATTTTGGATTTTATGTAAGACAATGAGAGCTTGCATTCTTGATTGATTCGTGCAATTTGTGTAGTATCCACAATTAAAAATTTGATATTATTTGGATTGTTAGGTTTACTAAGTATGTACAAAAGTTTGTATTAATCTAATGATGCAATCAAGAGATATTTGGGCTTTGATACAAAAGATTGTTAGAAGTTGGCAGCTTAGGATTGGGTAGGATTTCTATGATAACTAAAGATCTACTAATTACATCAACTTAAATTTTGGCATGGTGATAGAAGATATGGAGATCAAGCTACAAATCAAGTTTGAGCTGAAATTAACAGATGAAGAAGGAGGAATCACCATTGGAATTTTTGCATCAATTTTCAAGTTGGCGGCTGAGTGTCATTAGTGCAGTTTTTGGACATTTTCTTGCAATTTGTATGTTGAGTTGGGCTGAATTTTTCTAAGCATGTAGAAGGCTTATACCAACATTTATATGCAAAATTTCACACTAAGTGGACAATTGGATTAAAAATTATAGCTTGTCAAAGTTCACTGATTAGGGTTAGGGCTTGCAAAGAAAAATAAAAATTGCTTAATTATAAAAGAAACAAGGCAATTGGAGTATACGTATGGTTGATGTTACTAAAAGGAGTATTTTTAAATACTTTTGAATTGAAATTTGAATTATATTCTTCATATATGGATGAAATCTATTAGGATTTCTTGATTATTATAAACACAACTTTACATTCCACAACTAGGTGCCCAGTGCATTTCCAAACAAGACAACATGTAATACAATAATGGTGGCATTTGTCTTCTTCCTTATATATCCACTGTCTTGAAGGACTCAAGTAGTGACACGTGAAATACATGATGGATCTTCATAGATTTTAGTTGGCATAATCAATAAACAATTGAATTGATTTGTCCACAAATCGAAAAAAGTCCAAGCCTACGATAATCTAACTTGTCGCAAGGACAAATAGTCTTGATATTACGACAAAGTAACCATACCTTATTGCCCACGTAGAATTGAGGTTGTTCCTTGGGATAGACTTTTATATTGATTTTTTGTTATTCTTGAGCTTTCTTTAATTGTGCCTTTATTGTTGCATGTAGCTCTGACAATCGATTCGTTAAATCTTCTATCGCACGATTATCAGCTTTTAAAAAGTCAAAAGTATGAAATCATAGATAATAACCATAATTTGCAAAGAATAGAGTTTGTTGAGTAGACAAATGTATCAAATTATTATAAGAAAACTCTACCAATGGCAAAAGAGTTATTCAGCCATCTTGATAATAATTAATGGTACATCTCAAATATTATTCCAAAACTTAATTTACTCATTCTGTTTGTCCATCAGTTTGAAGGTGAACAGTTGAAGATAGTTTTATATCCACCTTTAATATTTTGAAAAAGATCCTCTAAAATCTTGATACAAATTGAGTTCTTCTATTTGATATAATATCCCTTGATAATCCATAATAGCAATAGATATTATCAAAGAAAAATTTAATTATTTTTTCACTTGTAATAGATTTTGTACATGGTACAAAACATGCCATCTTGGTAAAATGATCTACAATCATGAATATAGAGTCATATGAGCTTGATTTTGAAAGATCCATGATAAAATCTATAGAAATAGAAGACCAATGTTGTTCTCGTATAGATAATGGTTGGAGAAGTCTGTAAGGTTGGTGACGAGGAATTTTTGATCTTGAATAAATATTATATGACTATACAAATTCTTTAATAACCTTTCACATTTGATGCCACCAAAAATCTCTTGATATTAGTTTCAAAGTCTTATTATATTCAAAATGTCCTACTGTAGAAAGGTTGTGACAAGCTTCGAGAGTATGTAGTTGTGTTGTGCCTTTTGGAATATATAAGCGGCCTTCAAAATAGAATAGATCATTTTTGAACTCAAACTTAAAAATATCATGAGACTTAGATGAATTATTTTTAATCTCATTGACAAGAGGATCTGAGGACATACTTGACTGAATTTGCTTGACAAAAGTTGAATCAATAGTCAATGTTAATTTCATTGCTCAAAGATGAAATTGCTCCAACTTCAAGAAAGTCATTCTTTGTTCATCAAAAGCCAAATCTCCTTCTTTTGGTACAAGATAAAAACGTCTAAAAAGGGCATTGGATAGATCTTTTTATTTTCTTAGCTGATAGGTGATAATAAACTTGAATCTTGACAAAGACATGCTCTAATAAGCTTGACAACGATTTAATACACGTGTTGACATGAAATATTAAAGGTTCTTGTGATTTGTTTATACGGTGACTAGACTAGAAGCACCTTCTAGATAGTGATGCCATTCTTGAAAAGAATCCACAATTGTAAGAAGTTCTTTATCATGGATTTTGTAGTTGATTTCTATTATTGAAATTTTTTTGGAATGAAAAGCTACTAGATGGAGTTTGTCATCTATTCCCATTTGTAACAATACCACCTCCAAAATAAAATCTGATGCGTCTGTTTCCATAAAAAATATCTTGAAAAAGTCAACGTGATATAAAATTGGTATAAAAGTAAAAGTTGTCTTTAAAGCCTCAAATGATACTTCTGCTTCTTTATTTCACTTGAGTTTGTCCTTACAAGTTAAGCGTGTAAGTGGAGTTTCAACTTACAAAAAGTTCTTGATAAAAATTTGATAATAATTAACAAATCCAAAAAAGCATTGCACATCTCATATTGTTTTTAGAATCTTCAAATCCATGATTGTCTGGACTTTCTTTGGATCTATTTTGAGACTATCATTTGAAATGATGTATCCTAAAAAGTCAACTTGAATAGTGTAAAATAGATATTTTTTCATCTTGGCATATAATCCTACATCTCTAAATTTTTGCAATACATGACAAACATGAAATTCATATTCTTCTATATTCTTAGAATAGATCAGAATATCATCTAAATAACAGACAACAAAATCATCAAGAAATTCACAAAATACGTCATTCATAAGATGTTGAAAAGCAGCTGGTGCATTTATAAGTCTAAAAGGCATGACATTATATTCAAAATATCCATATCTTGTTCGAAACGCAATCTTCCATTCATCACCTTCTTTGATGCGTATTATATTACATGTTCTTCTTAGATCTATTTTTGTATAGATCTTAGCTTGATTTAATTAATCAAAAAGTCTAGATATCAAAGGTAGAGGATATCTATTCTTGATAATACTCTTGTTGAATCCTTGATAATCTACACACATCCATTCTTTACAAATAAGATAAGAGCTCCTGCTGGAGATTTTGATTAGCGTATGAAATTCTTGGCCAAATTTTCATCAATATACTATTTAAGTTCAGCCAATTTATTCTATGATAGACTATAGATTGGTCCAAATGGAGGCTGAGTTACCTCTTTGAGATTAATTGAGCAATTATATGGATGATGCTCTAGAAGAATGTCTGCATTTTTCTTCTCAAAAAAGTCTTGATAATCTTGATATTGGCTTGGAATGCCACTTGAAGTCCTTCCACCATCAAAAATGGGTGTAGTATAAATAGCAAAAGATGATCTTTCTTTTGTTTCATTCATAAAAACTTTTGTGCCTATAAATACGTGTTTTATTATACTAGACTTATGATTTGTTACTTGATTTATGGAACTCTTATTAATGCTTTGAAAAAAGTCAAGTCTATGAGAAATCCAATCTATTCAAGGATTATACTTTTTTAGCCATGATAAATCTAAAATGACTGGATTAGAGAGACATTTAATTATATTAAAGATTACACAACTATTATGACCATGTATTTTTATATTTTTAGGAAAGGCTTCATGAATAATATCTCCAGAAGATAACGAGTGACCATCTATAACTTCTACATGTATGGATTTAGTTTTTTGTACTGAAGGTATTCTATAACTTTTAACAAATTCTTTATCTAAAAAACACGCTAAGATTCCTGAATCTAATAAGGCAAAGGCTTTGTGATTTTTAGGTCCCAAGTAGGCATCTAGCATAAAACAAGGAGAGGACTCTCAAGAGAGGATAAGACCTTTATTAGGAATTGTACAATATTCCAGCTGCACGTTGTCGCGGTAGAGAGAATCTGCCTCAAGAAAGCGCTGGGCTTCTGGCTGCCACTAATTACTCAAGAAAGATTCAAGTATAATAAAAACCCCCAATTTTATATAAGAGAGATCTCCATAGGGCTATTACACCCAATACACAAGCCTAATTTCCTCAAACCACTCAAAACATAACAAAATATTCTAAACCCTCATTCTTCCGTAGGAAGGGAATTTTTTCCGAACTTCAATAACCCATAACTTTTAATCCAACCGTCCAAAACTACTCCAAATTTACACGAAGTACTGATATACTCTTCACAACTACCACCACAAATTTCAACCGTTGATTCATTATCGATCTTTAGATATCGCCAAAACCCTAGCATTAGCTTTAAACCCTTGTTTACAAACACCCGTGTACTAAATTCTTCATATCTCACAATCTAAAAGTCCAAATGCTATGAAACTTTGATGTATAGCTTCTTAGCACAATAATACACCTTCTTGGAAATTTTTAGACAAAAATTCGTCCAAAAACTTAAGATATGGCAAACCCCATCACCATCAACAAAACGGTCTACTTACTGCCTTGGAATTGGATGCGCTGTCTTCAACTCTTCATATCTCCTTCGTCTAAACTCAAAACTTAAGAATTCCTTCGTATTAGACATAGATCTTGAAATCACCCTTCCAACCGCACCGTCCGATCTCCAAAAGCCTCCGTAAAACTCCGCAAAACCCCAAAATAGTGACAGTATGTATGAAATCCACTCTCTAATTTTGAACAAGTATATCTTCTTCACCCTAACTCCAAATCGCCTAAAATTTCCTCTCAAACTATACCCAAAACCCTAAACTTTACAACCCTACCTCTGAAATTGCAAATCCCCTTTTGAATTCGCCGAAAACCCTTGTTAAGGTCGCGGGCAGCCTCCTCAAAGCCCATTGGGCATGGTATTCGACCAATAGGGATGAAGTTCCCTATTCCTTGCCTTCATCCGACCATGGCTTGATTTCATCCCTCCCAATTAGCCTCTTACTAGCTTGAATTTTCATCCTTAAGTCCCAACCTTCTCTCAAGGCTTCATACTAAACATTTAGATCTTATAATTTTTAAATACCATAACTAAATAGGTAAAATAAAATAAAATAAAGTTTCTTCTATCAACCATTTTTAATTTAACTTACTAACCATTCTAACACATATCTAAATCTATAAACATATTAGGCATTTTGAGTGGATTTTACATACTGTAAGCAATTACAGTACGACAACGTTGTCGTGTTGTAAATCAAAATATAGTGTGAAAAACATAAAAGAATGCATTAAAATAAAAAGATTAAGATTAGGAGAAAGGTTGATAGAAAATTAGTAGTAAGAAGATACAATGGAAATTTACCTTGAAAAGTGAAATTTCTTCAAGTTAGTAAAAAGAAAAAGGTTGAGGAAGTGGAAAAGACATGGGCTAAGAGGTCTTTTTGACCAAGAGGATAAAGAAGACCAGGAGGGAGATGACAAGGAAGGGTCGTGAAGAAGAAGGAGGAGAGTTTTTTTGGAGAGATAGGGTTTCTTTTTGATAGGCAGTATACGTTTTTGTGTGTAGCAGAAGCTTAGAGAGGATTTTAGGTGCGAGTTTTTGTAGGTTTGTAGTAGACAAGATAAGGAACTCATAGAGACAATTCTCATGTCTTTTCATTAAGTATCAAGGGAGATATGAGTCGTGAAAGTTGTAGGTGTTTAAGACTAGGGCAGAGAGGGTTACAAACATTTGGGCCTTGGTTCTTAGAAACCACTTATACTTTAGTGGCGAAATTTGTTGGGTTTTTGTTTCTTATAGAGTTAACTACTTTGTGTTAAAATCTCAAGTCAATATGACCTCTGAGGAAAGAGTTATGAGTGAAATTGTAACCAGATGTAGGTGAAAAGAGAAATAGAGTGAAAGCAGAATTGGGGTTTGTATGGGCAGAGTGTGTGTGTGGGTTTTTTTTGGTATGAATGGAGTTAGGGGATGAATTTGAGTGTGAAATTTGATAGACATGATCTATGTAAGTTAAGAAAGAGATGAGTGTAAGTTTGATACTCATTAGTCTTATAAATAAAATGTTATGCTCTTTCAAAGTGACAGGGGTCTATCTCCAAATCAGTGAAGTTTGAGGGAGCATATCTTTGTGATCAGAGTAGTATTTTGAGTAAAATTTGTTGAGGTTTGTAGATATATGAGTCTATTAAGTTGTGTAAAAAACTGATTGCTATTGGAGTTATATTCAAGGAGTTATGAGGAAAATTGTGGTCGGATCCAGAGTTGTTAGAAGGCAAAATTAAAGAAGAAGGATGGAACCTATAACTCAAGTTTGGAGAAGGCTCTTGGAGCAATATTTGGAGGGTGTTTACAACATGAGATAAGCTATAAGCCTACCAAATTTCAGCACTTAGGTCTTCTTTAATGAAGAGCAATGAAGGTATGAAGCAAAGGGGGTCTAGAATCAAAGGCAGCATGGAGGAATTACTTTGACAACATGGTTCTCTCTAACCACATGAGCTATGATCAAAAGGTTTATGGGGTTTGCTTCTTTACTCTCCTAAGTACCTTGTGTCCAAATTTTGCTTCAATTGATATGATATCCTAGGATTTATGAGCAAAATTGAGGGCGGGTTTCTAAAGGCAGAATATGTTAGGGTTAATAAAGTATGTTTTTATATAAATTCTTCAATTTTATGAACTTTATGAATCTCATCTTGCACTTGAGAAACTAGAGGCAAAAAAGACCCAGTGTTTCTTAGGGCTAAGACTCTCACCACGACAACGTTGTCGTACTGTAATTGCTTACAGTATGTAAAATCCACTCAAAATGCCTAATATGTTTATAGATTTAGATATGTATTAGAATGGTTAGTAAAATAAATTAAAGGGATTGATAGAAGAAACTTTATTTTATTTTTACTTGTTTTGATTATGGTATTTAAAAAAATATAAGATCTAAATAATTAGTATGAAGCCTTGAGAGAAGGTGGGAGCCTAAGGATGAAAATATAAGCTAGTAGGAGGCTAATTGGAAGGGATGAAATGAAGGCATGGTTAGATGAAGGCAAGGAATGGGAAACTTCATCCCTATTGGTCGAATACCATGCCCAATGGGCTTTGAGGAGGCTGCGCGCAACCTTAACAAGGGTTTCGGTGACTTCAAGGAGGCCATTAGGAAATCGGAAGCTAGAGTTGTAAAGTTTAGGATTTTGGGTACAATTTTTGTAAAAACATTAGAGGATTTGAAGTTAAGGTAAAGAAGTTATAGTCATTTGAAGATAAAGTGTCAATATGAGACATACTGTCATTCTTTTGAGGATTGGAGGAGTTGTATGAAAGCTTTTGGAGATCAAGAGGTGCGGCTAGAGAAGGGATTTCAAGCTCTACACTTGATGTGGAAGAATTACTACATTTGGAGTTCTAAAGAAGGAGTTATTGGGAGTCAAAGACAGCAGATTAAATTCCAAGGTAGTAAGTAGACCGTTTTGTTGATAGTGATGGAGTTTGCTATATCTTAAGTTTTTCGACGAATTTTTGTCTCAAAATTTCCAAAGAGGTGTATTATTATGCTAAGAAGATATATATCAAAGTTTCATAGCATTTGGACTTTTAGATTAGGAGATATGAAGAATTTAGTACACGGGTGTTTGTAAATAAGGGTTTAAAGCTACTGCTAAGATTTTGGCGATATCTAAAGATCGATAATGAATCAACGGTTTAAATTTGTGGTGGTAGTTTTGAAGAATACATCAGTACTCCTAGTAAATTCGGAGTAGATTTGGACAGTTGGATTAAAAGTTATGGGTTATTGAAGTTCGGAAAAAATTCCCTTCCTACGGGGGAATGAGGGTTTAGAGTATTTTGTTATGTTTTGAGTGGTTTGAGGAAATTAGGCTTATGTATTGGATGTAATAGCCCTATGAAGATCTCTTTTATATAAACTTGGGAGTTTTTATTATACTTGGAACTTGCTTGAGTAATTCATGGCAGCCAGAAGCCCAGCGCTTTCTTGAGACAAATTCTCTCTACTACGATAACATTTTCTATTGTAGTTGGATAAACTTATTTTTTGACATATTGTCTTCTTTGATAGCCATACTCCTCATCTTATGGTTGCATTGTTTCTTTAGATAATGCTAAGTATTGTGTTTAGGTTCTCCACAATATAAATACAATTCTTCTTGATGAAGATGTGAGTCATCAAATTGACTTATTAGTTCTTTTAGGACAAAAGAATGCATTTAAGTGCCAAAATTATAATTATTAGATGAAGATGAATTTAAAAGATGCTAAATAAAAAAAAATATTATTAGTGGAGAAAAAATGAAGTCTTAGTAAATCTTGGAGGCAATTATCTTAGTTGGTTTAGTATTTTCTCTTAATTATAAGAATTAGTATTTAGTTATGGAGACCAATGTCTACATTGGCCTTCTATCTTTATGTACCACTTATTAAATATATATAAATATTACTTAGTAAATAGAAGAAGCATGAGAAAGAAATCTCATGTCTTTTTAGTTATTTCTGTAGAAAATAGGATTTTTAGTAGATTTAAATTAATTTTATTATTATAAAAAATCACCAAGATAGAATAAAATAGTTTTAAATAGATATTATCACTTTAGAAGTATTATAGGAATTTTTAGAGTTTTTTTAGAATTTTTTAGGAATTTCTAGAAGAATTTTTAAGACTTTGGTAAAAATAAGTTTTACCACCTTAGGAGCCATTATGAAGAATTGGAATAAGATTTGAAGGCCACAAGAGGTTTCTAGGCTAATTGGGTATTTTTGAACACCATGAAGAAGTTAAAATTGCAAAATAAGGAGTTTTACTACTAGAAAATAGGAGGACCAGCAACTAGTGTAATCCTTGTAGGAAAGTAGGTACAGAAGTCCCATATGGGTTGGGGCACCTTGGATGTAGGTAGGAGGATAAGACTAAGGCCTCGTGGCCCCTCTAGGACACCCTTATACACTACTTGTGAGCCTTGATGAGGTTTGAACTCATGACCTTTTAAGCAAGTTATCCTTGAGGTAAAAATTTTCTACTTTAATTTTTTAATATTTACTTTCTATCTTTGGATTATCATAACTTATTCATAATAACTCAGAATTATATGTTCTTTATACCATTAGAAAGATGAAAAAATTATCTAAGTAAAAATATAATTTTTATTTTTTACTTTTATTTTTTATTAGATAAAAATATAGTGAAAAAATTGTGACTAGTTTTATAGTCTCCAATTATTCAATTGCACATATTTTACTTGTATTATGTTGTTCTTCTCCTTCATTGTTGTTTATTGCTCCTTATACTTTATACTACAATTTATAAGCAACTCTTAATTGAGGCCATCTTATACTTTGGATTGAGGAGTGAATTTTACCCTCACAAAAGATGAGTCTTTTCTTGTTTAGTAAGTGGTTTAAAATGTATCGCATCAATTTATATGTCTTCTACTTTTAAATGTACGTATTGAAAAGACATTGATGTTGCCATTGTATTATAGTAATGTTGGGACTCCCTTGTGTGGTTCTTCAATCAAAATTCAAAAAGTCGATTGTCACATTTCACAACAAAATCAATTGTTTGGCTCAATGTCTGAGGATCAAGTAAGTTGAGCATCAATTTTTTTACCTCATATTGTAATCCATAGAAAAATTGATTAATGAGCGTAGCATCATCTCACTTGGTGTCAATTACTAATTGTTGGAATTGTAAAGCATATGATGTTAATGATAAATTGTCTTGTCGTAAGATGCGGATCTTGTTGGTTGTGACACAAATTGCATTGTGTTCTCCATACATAGATCAAAATTTTGTTAAGAATGCATCCAAATTATCCAATACTAAATCACATCGTTCAAAAAAAAGACAAAAACCATGATAAAGTAGAATCTGACAGTAATATTTTAATAAACTTGACTTGTGATCTCTGGGTTGGATAACTTTAGGGTTGAAGTTTAATCACCACTTATACTTGATTGATGAATCTTTGAAACTTAGATTTGGTACCATCAAACTTCTCCGGCAAACTAATTTTTGGTTCTTTAATGCTTGAATAGTTTTTAATCATAGGTGAAGTGGTATGGCTTGAAGCAGCTTGAATCATCTCTATATCTTCACTCCCTACTAATCTTATTGCTCTTTGTGGTGGTGCACTGAATTAATGCATTGTGAATATTAATTCTATCATTTGCTCTTACATTTGTGCCACTGCAGTCTTCATTTCAGCAAGCTCTACTATAATATCATAATAGAAAAGAAAAAAAGTATCTACTCTCATTACAAAATAAAACACTCAAGAACAAAGAAAAAAATTCTAATAATAATATCAGTTTAGAAGTGGATAATCCATAATTTCTAATATGCTTATGTGTTATCAGAAAAAAGAGATAATCCACTTTTAATCAAAAAGAGACTAAGCTTTAATATTATAACTTCACTCTTATTAATTTGTCAAGGACACGAACTAAAACAGATGTATAAGTTAGTAAAAACTTTGTCAAAAGAAAATAACAAAATAAAAATAAAGAAGTATGTATATTCAAGAAAAAATTGAAATGGCTATTGCCAAAGACAAGAAAATATATGAAACTCTTGAACTAGACTCGGAGCAAGAAATGACTTGACAAGAGTGAAGAAGGCTTCACTCTTGTCTCTATAAATACTATCTATTTAAGAGCTACGTGGTGGCATTCTATAGGACCTCTTACATGTGTTTAATTTGAAAGATATGTGTCAAACTTGCAAGAGAAGTTTCTTACATGTATACCACGTACTTAGCTTGTTGTACAAGCTATCAATATGTGTGACACATGGCTACCTTGTTCCACAAGCTACCTATATGTGCGACACGTGGCTAGCTTGTTGACTAAGTTTTTAATCTAACAATCACCTATAGACATGTATAAAGAAGATTTCGTATCTATGACGCTTCTAAGAAGCTTCTCTATAAGATATTATCAAATTAATTTATTTTACCTACTTCTATTAATTAGATAATTATTGGAATAAATCTTATGTCCGTGACACAAGATCTCAGATTTAAAAAGTTTTATCTTTCCAAGCTTAAGTAATATCACTAAAGTTCAAGCATTGGAATCAAGACTTATATGGTTAAGTGTTGTTTCTAATGGCTCTAATCATGGTCATACTTGGAGTTGAAATATATCATCTATACTTTGTTTAATTGAAGGCTATAAAAATTACATTGATTTGTTTAAAGCTTGTATAGCGAGTGAATCTTCTGAATCTTATTTTGCTAAATCTATCAACACTTGAAGATTTGACATGGTAATTGATTTGCTTCTAAAATTCTATTTTATCTTAAAAAAAATAACTACATATTGATGAAGGCTTTGGTTTGACTCTCTCTTTTTTATAGATATTTCTCAAATCTAATCTTCTCCAAGAAATTATCATCAAATATATTTGGATTTTTGGAAATAGAGTCAATAAAATTTATTTAACTTTTGAGGTGCATTGGTGAGATTTCTAGCCAATTTTCATATATATTTATTGATATCCTAATCGTGCAATACATAAGATATTTCAATTTATTCCACTTTTACTATGAATTTAGCATCTTTTTGACCTTGTATTCTTTACGATTTTTGATTTTAATATTAGGTGGTGATTGTTGTATTCTTCTCAAAATATGCGATTCTCCATAAGGCTCCATAAGAGAGACATGAAAAATTGGATATATCTGCATAGAAGATGATAATTCTAAACAATATGCCAATGGATTAATTTGCTTCTAGATGAAAAATGGTTCTAATCTCTAATAGTCCAACTTATTACATAGCCATTTGGTTTTGATATTTTATCAAAAAAATCATATTTTATCTCTAATATAAAAAACAAACAGTTGATTCTTGAATTTATCTACAGATGCCTTGTAAGCATCTTGAGCTGCTTGCAATTAAAGTTTCAAGCTTGTTTGGTATTGTGATAGATGTTTTGCAAATCCTTCAATTGTTGGATTATTATTCTATGATATACTCTATAAATCAAGCTTTGGATAATATTTATAGTTGGAGTAAAATAATATTTATTAAATTGAGAAATGAATAGTATTATTATATATAAATTCTACTAATGGTAGATATGAGATCCAATTGTCTTATTGATAGTTGATGCTATATGATAAATATTGCTCCAAAAGTTTGTTAACTTGTTCTATTTGACGATTAATTTGAGGATAGAAAGCCAAAAAAAGTTTACTATCCACCTTCAATATTTCAAAAAGGTATTTCTAAAACTTAGATACAAATTTAGATCCTCAATCAAATATGATATCATTTGATAGGCTATGATATATATATATATATATATATATATATAAAATTAAATAAGAACCTTATTGTTTCTTCACTAGAAGTAGTCTTCTTACAAAGAATAAAATGAGCCATTTTTGTGAGTCAATTAACCACCATAAGAATGTTGTTCAGTGAATTGGATGGCAATAGATCCATGATAAAATCCATCAAAATAGAAGACCATAACCATTTTAAAATAGACAAAGGCTATAAGAATCTATAAAAGCGATGTTAAGAATTCTTGGACCTTGAACAGATATCACAAGAAAGTACAAAGTCCTTCATAGCCTTCTACATTTGAAGCCACCAAAAATCTTGAGAAATAAGTTTTAAGATCTTGTTAAATCCAAAATAACCTGCAGTTGGAAAGTCATGGCAAGATTGAAGAACGTGCAGTCATGTTGGTCCTTGTAGGATATACAAATATTGTTCAAAATATAGAAGGTCTTCTTCAAGCTTGAATTTGTCAACATTTTCATTAAAGTGACATTTGATATCAAGGACCAAAGCATCATTAGTGGTTGCAATACACATCTAATCAAAGAAACTAGAATTAATAGGTACCAATGTAATAATAGTGCAAAGGTGAAATTGCTCCAATTTCAACTAAGTTGCATATTATTAATCAAATACTACCTCTCTTGTCCTTGGTATAAGATATGATTTCCTTGATATAGCATCAAATAATCCTTATTGCTTCCCAAGTTGATAAGTAATATTAAAATTAAATTAAAATAATAACATATTCCATTCAACATGATGGTGATTTAGAATCGGAGTTAATATAAAGTATTTCAAGTTCTTGTGGTCTATATATATAATTAAAAGATGTATTATTCTTTTAAAAAATTGATACCAATCTTGAAAAGAATCTATAATAGCAAAGATCTCTTTATCGTAGATTTTATAATTAATTTTGATAATAAAATACTTTTGACAGTAAAATATAATAGGATGGAATTTATCGTCTATATCCATTTGTAAAAGTACAGTCCCTAATACAAAATTCAAAGTATCAATCTTCATATAGAATACTTTTATAAAATTTGGATACATCACGATTGGAATTGTGGTGAATATTGTTTTGAAATCTTGGAATGCCTTCTCCACTTGAAGCCTCGATTTCAACTTGTCTTTGCATGTCAATTGAGTAAGAAGGACGGCAACTTAAGAATAATTTTTAATGAAGATTTTATAGAAGTTGGTAAATCTAAGAATGCATTGTATATCTCTTACAATCTTTGAAATGGCCCATTGTATAATTGCCTCCACTTTCTTGAGATCCATCATCAAATCTTCAGTGGATACAATGTATCCCAAAAATTCTATGTTTGATTAATAAAATATATTTTTTTTTAACTTAGCATATAGACTTGTATCTTATAGCTTTTATAATATCAACTTTACATACTCTTCATGTTCTTCCATATTTTTTGAATAGATTAAGATATCATCAAGATAAATCACTATAAACTTGTTTAGATGATCTTGAAAGATATTATTTATTAAATATTGAAAGATAGCGGATATATTTATTAATTCAAAGGGCATGATATTATAATCAAAATATTAATATCTTATCCAAAATAAGATCTTTCATTTATCTCTATCTTTGATTTGTACCAAGGTATATGTTCTACAAAGATCTATCTTAGTATAGATCATATTTTAGCCAAGTTGTTTCAAAAATCATGAGATTAATGGTAGCTGATAATAATTCTTCATTATTATCTTATTTAATCCTCAATAATTAATATACATATATAAAGAACCATCTTTTTTCTTCACAAAGAATATAAGTGCACCTATTAGAGACTTTAAATGCTTAATGAAGTTTTTTGTAAGATTTTTATCATTATAATCTTTTAATGCCAAAAGCTTGTTTTAAAAAAGGTTATAAATTGGACCAATAGGTGGTTGCATTTCATCTGAAGATCTATAGCATAATTGTATGGTTGGTGCTTTGATAATATATCAATATTCTTCTTTTATAAAACATCTTGAAATTTGCTATACTGCTTTAGAATAATTGCCGATGAAGTCATATCTTTTTTAATTGGAGTTGCATAAATAACAAATGATGTACCTTCTTTGGCCAATCTTATAAAGGCTTTTGCTCCAACAAATACAAGCTTATCAACTTGTGACTTTTTATGAATTTTTCTTGCAAGAATTTTTATAAAAAATGTCATTCTTTACAACCTTTAATCTATAAATGGATTATTTTTTTCCAATCAAAAAAATCCAAAAATAATAAAATTTAAAGAAATATTAATAACATTGAATATAATTTTTTTTGCTATAGTCTTTAAATGACACTCTTATAGGGATTATTTTATAGATAATACTACTAAAGGATAAAGATTGTCCATTTATTATTTTCACATGATTAGATTTGGATTTCTATATATGAAAGAAATTTTATGAAGCTTAATAAATACTTCATTTAAGAAATAAGCAGACGCCTTTAAATCCAACAAGGCAATTGCTTGAAGCTTCTAAGGGCCAAAATACAAAAAAATTATAAAACAACGAGCAAGCTGAGCAAAAAGAGAGGAACTTGAATAGTTTTGCAATATTGAATTGTCCAACCACATGGTCCTTATTGTGGCTGAATATCTTCATTTTCTTGAACAATTGCACTCTTGATTTTGATGATGCATTGATTTTATTTTTTTAGACAATTGTGAGCCTTGTGGTCTTTATGATTAGAATACAAATATAAATCTTCTTCCATTCGGTGCTTCTTTTTTTTGTAGACTAAGAAATTTAAAATGTATTGAATAAAATTGTATATTTTTTATTTTTGAATATAAATTTAGATTGCTTGCTGATATAATAGGAGTATATCAGAGTGCATGTTGTCTTATTGAAGCCTATGAATATTGATCTTGACAATATTGAAATAGTCAATTATTACATTTCACAGCTTAGTTGATGGCTTCATTGAGTGATTGTGGATCCAGAAGCAATAATAACAAGTTTTTCACATTATCTTTTAATTTCCAATAAAATTGATTCATTAAGGCTTTTTTATTCCAATTGATGTCACACACTAGTTGCCTAAAATCAAATGCATAGACTAATGTAGAGCGTGCCCTTTATTACAATGCTTGGATCTTAATAGTTATTCAACAAGCCTTCTTATGTTTTCCAAATGTTTTCATGAAAGCTTTAAAGTTATTTAAAATTGGTGATCTTTTTTCAAAAAAAAAAACAAACCATAATAATGCTTGCCTCATAAGCAAAGTGCCAATAGATCCAACCCGTAATTCTTCTATCAGATAAATATAAAGTTGTAGAACTATTATCAATTCAATTTGGTTGTTAAATTCTTAGAATTTCAAATGCATATCATCATATTTCTCTAAAAGATTAACTCAAGACTTCTTATATTATTAAATAAGTAGATTTTTTTAGTGCAACATAGATAGTACTATATCCTTAAGCATAGAAGTTGGAGGTAGATGCAGTTTAGATTGTGGTATTTTAGATGATCTGTCGTTATGAAGTTTTACAATAATTCTTTTAATTTCCACAATCCTAGCAGATAAAGCAATATGAATGCTTATGATAGTGTTTAATTTAGATTCAAATGATTCAATCATATTAATATCCTGACTTGTAGTCATTTTAAGAAGAAAAATAAATAAATTTGTAAAAAAAACAATATCAGTTTAGAGAAGGATAATTTGTAACTTCTAAAATGCCTTAAGATCTTCAAAAAGAAGGATGATTCACTCTCTCACAAGAAGGATAAAGCTCTAATATTATAATTAAAAAAATATTAATTTAGATGATAATAATCTATAACCTCTAAAATACTAGTATATCTTCAAGAAGAGAAGTAATCTACTCTCTAACAAGAAGGATCCAGCTCTAATATTTAGGATGAAGGCAATTTTGACAAATTGTCAATGATACAAGAATCCAATACAAGAGATTTGAACTAAAAAGAGATTTCAAGAAGAAACCAATAATGACTTGAATTATCTAGATGAATATATAAATAAAATTAAAAAAAGGTAAGTTAAAACTCTAAGAGATGTATTGTTGAGGCTGAAGAACTTTTCAACCTTAATTCTAATATATCCCTATCTAAGAAGCTTTTTGAACAGCTTCTATCAACTTGGAAGCTTCTTGGATTACTTTCACTAACTAAGAAACTTCTAAAATATTCTAAAAGATTTTGTGAACTTTTAAAATATATGTCCCTAATACAGAAGTAGTTTTTATTTCTAAAAGTATTACCAAATATCAAGAGTCTCTTTGAAGGTTGTATTACCAAACACATTGTAATTCACCATCAATTCAAAGAAGAATATATTCTTGAGAATCTTCATTTCTATTCCATTATCTTGAAGGTTGTAACAATTATAATATCTTGTCTAATAAGTCAACAAATGATAGTTTTTGAATTAAATTTTGTGATTGTTGATTTTTCATCTCTTTAGCACTAAAATAACAAATAATAATATAAGATATCTCCAGTGAACTTGCTTTATTTTATAATAAAGATTTTTTTCATCTTAATTTTGGTGAATATTGTTAATAAAATGCATTGATTTTGATTGATGCATTTATTAGATTCCTAGATGGCTCTCATGTGCATTCACTAATATTGTATCCGCACCAATGTTCAAGATATTTTAACTTATTTTGGCACTACTTTGAATCTAAATCCCTTTTACTTAAAAATCTTTATTGATGTCTACTTCCATAAGATGCGATGGTGTTTGTTTTTTTTCTTATACATCTGTTGTCTTATATGGCTCAAGCAAAGATATGTAGAATATAAAATGAATCTTCATAGATTCTTGTAGGTATAATCAATAAGCAATTGGATTGACATGTTTATAAATTAGAAATAATCCAAGCCTATAATAATCCAACTTGTCACAAGATTGAATAGTCTTGATATTACGACAAAGTAGCCATATCTTATTACCAACGTGGAATTGAGGTTATTTCTTACAATAGATATCTATGTTGATTTTTTGTCATTCTTAAACTTCTTTTAATTATACCTTCATTATTGCATATAGCTGTAACAATCAATTTATATAATCTTTTGTTGTAGGATTATTAACTTTTGAAAAGTCAAAAGCATCAAGTCAAGAATGATAATTATAATTGGCAAAGAAAGATATTTATTGAGTAGAAGAATGTACCAAATTATTATAAACAAACTTTGTCAATGGCATAGGTATTGTCCAATCATCTTAATGATAATTGATGGTGCACTTCAAATATTATTCCAAAACTTCATTTATCTATTTTTTTTGTCCATCAATTTGAGGATAAAAGATTAAAGATAGTTTTATATCCACCTTCAATATCTTGAAAAGGGTTCTCTAAAATTTTGATACAAATTATATCCTTCTATTTAATATAATATTTTTTGACAATCCATGATAGTGATAGATATTGTCAAAAAAGAGTTTAGTTATTTCTTTACCTATGTTAGATTTTGTATATAATATAAAATATGCCATCTTAGTGAAATGATCTACAATTACAAATATAAAATCATATGAATTTGAAATTAATAGATCTGTGATAAAATCCATAAAAATAAAAGACCATAATTATTTTGATATAGATAATGGTTGAAAAAGTCTATAAGGTCAATGATAAAGAGTTTTTGATCTTGAACAAACATCACATGACTATACAAATTCTTTAATTACCTTTCACATTTGAGGCTACAAAAAATCTCTTGATATTAGTTTCAAAGTCTTATTGTATCCAAAATTTTCTACTACAAAGAAGTTGTGACAAGCTTCAAGAACACATAGCCGTGCTTTATTTTTTAGAATATATAAGTGTCTTTTAAAATTAAATAGATTATTATTTAGTTCAAACTTAGAAGTATCATGAGACTTGAATGAATTATTTTTAATATCATGAATAAGAGGGTCTAAGGACATACTTGATTGGATTAGCTTGAGAAAAGTTGAATCAATAATTAATATCAATTACATTTTTTGAAGATGAAATTATTCTAGCTTCAACAAGATTATCTTTTATTGATTGGAATTGAATTTCTTTCTTTTAATGCAAGATAAAAACATCTAAAAAAGGCATTGAACAAACTTTGTTGTTTTCTTAGTTGATAAGTGATAATGAACTTGAGTCTTGACAAAGACATGCTTCAATAAGTGTGGCAATAATTCAAAATATTTTTTGACATAAAATACTTGAGGTTCTTATAATCTGTATATATAATAATTGGATTGGAAGCATCTTCTAGATAATAATACTATTCTTAAAAAAAATCTACAATTGTAAGAAGTTCTTTGTTGTAAATCTTGTACTTAATCTTAGTTGTTGAAAAATAATTTGGATGAAAAGCTATTAGATGAAGTTTATTAACTATTTGCATTTGAGATAATACTGCATCCAAGGCAAAGTCTGATGTATCTATTTCCATACAAAATACTTTAGAAAAGTAGATGCAATACAAGATTGGTGCTAAAATAAAAGCTATCTTCAAAGCTTTAAATTATACTTCTATTCCTTTATTCTACTGAAGTTTTTCTATACAAGTTAAATATATCAATGGAGTTGTAATTTGAAAAAAGTTCTTGATAAAGATTCAACAATAATTAATAAATCTTAAAAAATATTACACATCTCTTATCGTTCATGGAATTTTTTAGTCCATTATTGTCTAAATTTTTTTAGTATCCATCATTAGACTATCATTAGAAATGATGTATTCTAAAAAATTAACTTAAATAATATAAAATATATATTTTTTCATCTTGGCATATAATTTTATATCTCTAAGTTCTTATAATACATAAAAAATATGAAATTTATATTCTTTTATATTCTTAGAGTAGATCAAAATATTGTCTAAATAGCAAATAATAAAATCATGAAAAAATTCATAAAAGACGTCATTTATAAGATACTGAAGAATAATTGGTACATTTGTAAATCCAAAAGGCATGACATTATATTAAAATGTCCATATCTAGCTCAAAATGTAATCTTCTATTCATCACCTTCTTTGATGTAGACTAAATTATATGCTCTTCATAGATCTATTTATGTACAAATTTTTACTTGATTGAATTGAATAAAAGTCCTAAAATCAAAGATAAAAGATACCTGTTTGTAAGCAAGATCTCAACACCTTCAATTTGCATATGTAATCCTATGGTGCTATCTTCCCTACATATGAAATTTTTTAATTTTATTTTTAATTTTTTAATTTTTTACACTCCACACTTTGGCTACTGCAACTACACTCACAGCAATCTCCTTGCTATGTCTTTGCCTTGCAAACTCTTTATAAACTCGCTTTGATTTCCTCCTTCTGAATCTTCTACAACTCCAACTACTTATCAATTATACACTCATCGCACCTCTTTACAAACAACATCAGCAATCTACTCTTCTTCACACGTTGTTGCTCCACCGGTTTTTGATCCACTTCCTCATCCAGACTTATAAATTCTTTACGTCAAAATTTTCTCCCACTCTCTTAGACATCTTATTCTCTAGAGGTGCTTTCTATCTTGCGAGTTTGAACCTCTCTTCTCAAATCCTACACCGCCAATGCGATCTCTACTAGTACTAAAACTCTTGGCTTTTTTATCAAGTTGACAACAAGATCAAGTCACAAATACACAAGGAATTCCACAATTTTACTAAAGTGCTTAAGAACGAGCTCTTGAAACATTGCAATCATAGAAGTACAAAGGTGCTTAGATATAATGAGAAAAAAAAATCACTGCTAGATCCATGCTCTCTCAACCGAACTCTTGAATCTTCACTTGATACTTCTCTCGCTCTTTGTTTGCAAGCAAAATCCATCTCAAAATATTCTCTTTTTCAAATCTTCCTACAAAAAAATCCCACAACCTCCAACTATACTTTCAAATCTCCAAAATTCTTGATTCACAAAATTTCCATAATTAAATTCTTGGATTCCTTTGTATTCCTAATCTCTCCAAAAAAGAAAAAACCTAGAATCCCTGATTCACATCAAAACACCTAGAATTGATTTTAAACCCCCAAATTCCAAACTTAAATTCAAACCTCCAAAACCGCAGATTGTGAATTCAAAATTAGAATCCTTAGATTGTAAGCTCAAGCTCCCAGAACTTGATCCAAACTTGAATCTCCAAATATAAAACTTCATAATCTCCTCGCCTTCATTCCAAAATTTTCTCTCTTTGAAATCTCTACTCCCTATATTTTCATGTTGTTTAAACACAATATACCTCACAATCTAAATAATACCTCGCACTATATAATAGACATAGATACTACACTATTAAGACTCTCACATCACTCAGAATAAAACTCCATACACTCAAAATAATATCTCTTTCACCTCACTCCTCTACTCAATAAGCACATGACTCCCTTTAACTACACCCCACCGGCTCCTCGGCGCCGCTTGTAGGCTTGACATTTTTTACCGGCCCACAAATTGTGCACTGTATTTGATCCTCAACAGCGCCATAGTTGACAATTGCTAGGATCCATTACTATGCCAACTGCTTGATAATCCTCAAAGCTCCTAATCAAGGCCTTAGCTGGCCTTAGTAGGATTCGCACCGGTTCTCAACCGGCAGACCAGTAAAAACCTATTAGACTTGCCTTCAATTTTTTTTTTTTTTTTTTTTTTTTTTTTAAGTTTTTTTAAGTCCCAAACTCACACTAATAGGGGATCGCAAGGGCTTAGTTTAAAGTCCTTTCCTATCCCATATTTCTTTACTTAAGGAATTTAAAAACTTCAAGTCTAATATTCCTTACATCTACTTTCTATAATATGAGTGAAAAATGGATCGCCATTTAATGTCTCCAACTACACCAAATTGTTTAAAAACACCTCGCTCACAAGATAGGAATTCAGCCAAATTGCATCAAACTTACTTGAAAAATTTAACTGCCTTGCATCTTGAAACAACACCAATATTTTTAGTTGTAACTCGCGTTTCTTATACTTTTTATCAAACCAAATCTTTTGTTGTCACTGAATAGCTTCCACATATTGCACACTCCTTCTTTAGCTCTCATTTAAAGCTTTTAAGGCCAATAGTTTATCCTTTAAAGATTGTTTTTCAATCAATCTTATTTCTATTGCCACTCTAAGTGAAAGAACCTCTAGTTCAATAAACAAGATTGCTTTTATACCATAAATCGGTGAAAATGGTGTGGATTGTGTTGTCACCTTGAAGATTGTACGGTACACCCACAACACCATGGATAGCTTTGTGTCCCAATCCTTCTTTGAATCTTGCACAATTTTTTGTAATATACTTACTAAGATCTAATTAATCCTCTTGATTTATTCATTAGTTTGAAGGTGATAAGGTGTAGTTTTTTGATGATCAATCCGAAACCTTTCTGCCAAGCCCTGAATAACTTCATTGAAAAAATAAGTTCTCCGATTGCTAATTAGGATCTTAAGATAATTGAAGCACATAATAATATTCTTAAACAAAAAGATAAAAGTATTTCTTGTATCATTTATCATGATTGTCTTAGCCTCGGCCTACATTGTAAGGTATTTGATGGCCATAATCAAATCCTCTCCTATACAACCTATGTCCTACTACCACAAAGTGTGTGCTATTGATCATGATCTTTTTTTTTTTTCCTTGGATAATTCTAAGGATAATTGCTGAATGGTCAAAAATTCAATGATATTGGCATATCAAGTACGCTTTGTTGTCACTACAAAAAGATTTTCATCCATAAGCCCATCGTCAATTTGATTAATTTCTATATTTTCCAATAATCTTGATAAGTAAATTGCTTGCTTGTAAGCCAAGCTTGATTTGTACACCAATGTATAATCAAACTCATGTAATAGTAACACCCACCATATTAACCTTCTACTCAACTCCAATTTATTGACCCAGTATTTAATTGCCATGTGGTCTACAAAGAATACTACCTTCTTGCTTAATAAATAATCGCAAAACTTTTTGATTAAAAATACCATAGCTAAACATTCTCTTTCAATTGTTGAATAATTCTTTTGGGCTGTATTAAACTATCTACTTGCATATGCAATGGAGTGTTCTCCGTCCTTCTTATTTTTTTCAATCTTTTGGCAAAGAACGCTGCCTATTGCCATTGCATTCACATCACAATACATATAGAAGGATAGTTTCTATTGTAGAGGTCTTAATACTAAATACAAACTTAGTCTTATCTTCAATATCTCTAATGCCTTTTGATAATCATCAGTCCAAATGAACTTGGTGTTCTTCCGCTATAGTGAAGTTATAGATAGTGTAACTGTTGTATAATCCAAAATTAGCTCCCAATACCATCCTACATGTCTCAGCAACCATTGCACTTCTTTCTCATTACTTGGAATTTT
The DNA here is from genome assembly GCA_036785485.1 of Physcomitrellopsis africana. Classification (NCBI taxonomy): domain Eukaryota; kingdom Viridiplantae; phylum Streptophyta; class Bryopsida; order Funariales; family Funariaceae; genus Physcomitrellopsis; species Physcomitrellopsis africana. The sequence continues at coordinate 95,109 of JAWRVF010000873.1, forward strand.
AATAGTATTGATGGCCTTAATTTTTTCTAGTTCAGATTCTCTATCACTTTTATTCACCATATAACCTAATAATATACTCCGGTGCACAATCAAATATATTTTCTTTGGAATTTAAGGCCATTCCTATCTTCCTACATCTCTATAGTGCTTCTTTCACCTTCATCAGATGGTCTTTAATTTATGACTGTATGTTAAAATCATCGATAAATACCATCATAGATTTATTCAGCAAATCTAAGAAATTATACATCACCAATCGTTCAAAAGTTGCCGGTGCATTATATAACCCAAATGGCATCACATATTACACAAAAGTTTCCCATGGAATCATAAATACTATCTTATGCCTATCCTCCATTGCAATGGATACCAAATTGTATTCCAAGTAACCATCGATGAAAATATAATATTCATATCTAGCTACTTCTTCCAAGATGCTAGTTATAAAAGATAAAGGAAAGTGGTCCTTCTGGATTCTTGCATTTAATTTTTGGTAATCCACATATACGCATAATTTACTGTTTTTCTTCTTTACCAACACTATTAGTGATATCCAATCAATGATCTCCACTAATTTTATGAATCCTGCTAATAACAATTGCTCCAACTTTGCCTTCACTATCAACTGAAGTTGTGGATTTATTCTTCTGTCTTTCTGTCTAATTGATATTATATCAGATAGTAGGAAAATATGATACTACACAATGTTTGGCAATATGCTTCTCAATTCTTTACATGACTATGCAAAAATATCCTGGTATCTATGCACCAATTCATTATATGTATTTATTTCCTTGCCACTCAATTGACTTCTCATTTGCATTTATTTTGGCTCTTCTCCTTCCATCTGCATGGTCATAAACTTCCAATCTTCTTTTATCACATGTGATTGCTCAAGGTTGTTGTGATACCAATCTGAGGACACATTCAGGACTTGCATACAAATCACTTGAAAGGTCAACATATATTCATCTCCTCCTGTAATCATCCTACAATGCTGAATTTGACCTATTAGCTTTGTTGGACTTTAGCTAGTCATGTTTATCACAAATGATGAAGGCCCAGTCAAACTCAATCCAAGCATCTCCATTGTATGTAGGAGCATGATATTTAAACCACTTCCTTCATCTACCAATGTATTGGATATGATCTAATCAACAATCATTACTTCTATCTCCACTGTCTTTACATCAAACAACCTTTTGGTAGATTGTACCTGTTGTCATACTGCATTTACGTGCAGTGTATAAAAATATTATATATCTTGTATTTATTATTATTACATGTGTGAGTGTTAGAGATTATTTTAGAAGATATTATAAGGAGAGGATTTATTTTAGCCACTTAATTAGTGAATTAGGATGGCTGTTTGTTTTGGTTCCTACCTTACTTATATCCTAGAATAGATTCTTTTGTAATTAGAAGAAAGATAAAGGTTGTTTTACCTTTCTAGTTGACTTTGAGGTAGCATGGACCTTATAAGGGGTAAGAAAGAAGAGTATGGGGTGAATAGGGCTTGACTAATAGGAATTTGGCTGCCCATGTGCTCATGGCATGGGCTGATGTGGAAGAAAAGGGGAAAATACTCCTATTATTGGACCTAGGATTTGACAGTTTTTGAGCAGTGAAATTTGGAGAGAGATAGCTCCAAGAATACAAAAGCGTTTAAAATGAAAATTGAGGTGTATGTTCTTTGAGTTGTGAGAATTTTAGAACCTACTCACTTTCTTATATTGGAGTTGTGAGAAAAAAGTTATGATTATTTTAGTAGAGTGAGGTCTGCTGCTATCAAAAAGTGACAGTAGAAACTTCAATCTGCCACTACAAGTTTGATTTCAAGTCTTTCTTAGTGAAATTTATAGAAAGTGTAGAAAATAGTGCTAGCTTTCTATCAAGACATCTCTTGTAGCATTTGGAGTTGAAGAAAAAAAGTTGTGAGCTTGAGAGTGAGAAAGGGTCTGCTGCCACCCGATGAAGAAGGGCAGAGACTTTGTTTAACCATCCAAGTCGGACAATCTCTTTAATCTTTTTGATAATTTAGGTACTTATAGGAGCTTGTATAAGCTTTTCATGAAAACAAAAATCAATACATTTGGAGCTTTAATGAAATTTTTATGAGCCGTGAAATGTCAAGAGGGCAAATTATTGCTAGGAATTGAAGAGTAGAATCAACTAGCTATAAAATCTGGAGTTTGAGAGGCATGCATGCGAAATTTTAGAATAAGTTAGAGGATGGAGTGAAATTTTTAAAAAGCTATTGCATGCACAATTTGAAGAAGGGAAGTAATCACAACAAAGGGTGAAGTGAAGAGGAGCTTTACTACCTTTGCATTTGCTGGGAAATTTTAGTGCCTATTTCTTTTAGCCATAACTTTTAAAGAGTAAGACATCTATTTGTTAAATTTTGATATGTTTTACAATAAATTATTAATTTTCTATAGGCTATAAGCACGCTTAATTTGAACTTTAGATGGATTTTTAGTGATTTATTTAGTTTCAACTTATTGTATGACTTGTATTCCTCATATGTGGTTGTATTCTGAGGTATACTTGAGTATATGTATACTTGCTTATACTTATTATACAAATATATATACTTGTATTTATATCAAATATTTTTATAAGTATTTTATAAGTATTATATATAATATTTGTATAAATATTTATATAAGTATTATATATTATTTTATATAAGTATTTATATAAGTATTATATCAAAGAATATATATTATTTTATATAAGTATTTATTCAAGTATTATACCAAGGATTATACTTTATTTTGTACAAGGATTATATTCTATTTTTGTATAAGTATTATTCAAAGGTTTGTACTTTATATTTGTACAAGTTTTATATAAGTATAATATAAGTATAATTTGGAAGCTTGAACAAATATTGTGCAAGTATATAAGATACTTGTACAACTTCCTCTCATATTTTTTGCTAGTTCTAATAGCAGCTAGGAACCCGGCATTTTTTCAAGGCATTTTTTCAAGGCAAATTTTCTTTATATGACACTATGTCACTATCTTCTTGCTTATTTTTTTCTTTTTTTAGCATAGATAATCTCTCTTTTAATGATTTTCTTACTACTAGAGATATTTCTAAAAGCTATGCAATTATAATGTCTGCCTTATATTTTTTCAAATCCTCCCACAAGTCATACATCATTATCTTTGACTCCTTTTGATTATATTTTAGTAATCTAAACTCCTCCAAAGATATACTTGGTCCTTCCTATTCATCTTTTTCTACATCTTCTTTGTTTTCTCTCCATCTCTCTACAAGTATCTCTGTATCAATCGATTTTCAATGCAATGATTCACCACCCAATTCTTTAATCTTCTTGGCAGCTTTTTTAATCACTTTATCAAAATTTGAAAAATATCGAGGGTCTTCAGACAAGCTGCTCTTTAATTCCAAAATAGGAGATTATAAAATTGTCTTTATGTGTGGCATCACCACTAGTGATGAGACTTAAAGATTTATTCCTTATCTTTCTTTCTTCATCTTATAAGTAACTAGATTTGTAGCTAAAAATTCTTCTTTTATCACCACTATCAATGTTTGGGATGGAATATACTTCTATAGTCTTGTTCCTTCTGTTACTTAGACATCTTACATATTTGAAGGACCCGGTTTCTGATTTGGTGTTATTATTCTACTACCTTGTTCTTGCTCCACTTGTCTGCTCTAGTTCAAAAATATATATCTTCTTTGAGTTTGCAATCCCACAAGTAATGGATATGTCTGTCTAGACTCCTCATAATTATAATAGAGATTTGATAGTCTCATCTTTCTCTGATTCTCCCATAGTCTTTGTTGACCTTGCATATTCTCTTGAGCTTGTTATTGACAATTCACTATAAGATTTGGTAATAATATAACTTTCTTGGGTTGCCTATTTTCATACAAAATATGATTTCCTCCACAATTATTACATCCAAACTATTGGCCCTCTGACCAATACAATCCAAGCACGTGCCACCTTCCACAAAACTGATGGAATTTCCTCTATGGTTTATTTCCTCTTAATCTTTGTAGCCCACTTTGATAACTACCTTGTCTAAAAATTTGCACTCAATTGTCTGCCATATTTAAGAGGTTCCTAAAAATTTTGATAATCTTTCCTAAAAATAACCGGCAGTAGTCTAACTCTATAAAATTAAGAAGAATGGCTATTTTACCTGCAATTTGTATATCACATTCTTTAAGTATGGCTTCTGGATTCTATCCGAGGTGGTGGTAGATTAAAATCTTGATTCTTCACTATACGTGCCATTTGTTTAGTCAAGGTTTGGATCTCCTTCAAAATAACTTTATAAAACCTTTATTGGTTTGTACATATCATCTTCTCCATGTTCTCCACCTTTTGCTCTAAATTTGGAGCAGGTAAGGCAAGTAGAGGTATTGATTCTTATGTTGCTAATGGCACATGTAACTGGCTCAATCTGGCTATCAAAAGGTTGGAGTTAGAACCTTATTGATCTCCTTCTAATTCCATCATACATAGCTTGATAAAAATAAATTGTGGAATGGCCTCATCTTTCTTCTTTCACTTAAGTTGGTGATTAATGAAGTGGTTAAAATTTCAATGTACCGCTTCATGTGCAAACATGGATCTTCGTCTTTTGTGCTATAAAACTTTGGTAGGTATGTAAGAATGCTTGTTACAACTAAGTCTTTTGGCACCACAATGAATAAGCCTTGTGGTATCACCAACAAGTCAATTGGTGGTTTTTGAGCCATCTCTTGAAAAACTGTCCCTACCATAAGTTCCGTATGAACTGGTTTTTTTAAAGATTGTCCATTATCCACTATCTTGAAGGCTAAAAAAGAATCTAACTCTAGTCCTCTATTAGATCTTCTCAATGATGGTTCTTTACTTCCTTGTCCTTAATTACTCCCTTCAATCACCACTTAAAATTTAGTTGTTGTTGTAGTGATCACCTCTTAAAACTCTATGTGGTCTTCCCTTTCTACTAAGCTACTGATTTTTCCTAAAATTCTTCTAACTTCACCTTGTCTTTTCAAACTTTCCTTCAAGCCCCATTTTTTGATATTGTCTCTAGTTAGGATCAACTTTGGTTTCTTTGATCGGATTTGATTATTCATCTAGTCGCTTCTAATGAGCCTCATACTATTCTCTATATATTACAAACAACCCTTCCCTCTATTTCTGATTTCTATTTATTTAGATGAGAAATTTAAGAAGGTTACTTAACAAAAACCTACAAGTCTATTTCAGTTTATAATCTCTCAAGTAAGAAGAATAAATGGTAAAAAATAGTGTCCGAATCAGATTAGAGTATTACCTTGGTATCTTTTTCTTTCTACTATTATACAGAGAAGCTTCACGGGGGACTGACCATCATCAAGCACCAAAATAGAACTCAAAGAATCCTCCTACTATTTCAATTTGATAATTGACTAAAGCATTATCCAATGTGTGAGCCATGACAATAAATACATTATGAAAAGCTTGAATTTTTATTTATTCAAACAATTGATAAGAACATACCTCAAGCAATCTCCACACCCCTACAAGTTAGCTTTTTTATTCACAAGTCCTATACAGATTCTAACTCTAACCTCTCATTAGGAATGGTTTGGTGGAAAAGGTTACAAGATATTCTATCTAATCAGTCAAGATTCATCTAAAAACACACCTTTTGCCTTGTTCTTTCATTTACGATCCCAACTTTATAACCAATGCCCTCCAATACTTCGCAGCACTCCAATCTTCTACGACAACAATCGCCACAAAGCCAAAAAAGATGCCAAATAAAAACAACAAACACGATTAATCCTAGTTTTTAATTCTAAATCTTAAAACCAAGGTTCTCTCGGCATACTTATCATTTTATGCAAGAAAGATTTCACTACCTTCTATTTGTATTTGTAATCCTATGGTGCAATCTTACCTACACATAAAATCTCTAAATTTTATTTTTAATTTTTTAATTTTTTACACTCTACACTTTAACTGCTGCAACTACACTTGCAACAGCCTCCCCACTATATCTTTGTCCTATGAACTCTTTGCAAACTTGCTTTGATCTCCTCCTTTTGAATCTTCTACAACTCCACATGCTTTTCAATCATACGCTTGTCGCACCTCTTCACAAACAACGTTGTCGTGGTAGAGAGAATTTGCCTCAAGAAAGTGCTGAGCTTCTAGCTGCCATTAAATACTCAACCAAGATCCAAAATAACAAAATCCTCAAATTTATATAAAATTCTTTCTCTTAGGGCTATTATATCCAATACATAAGTCATATTTCACAAAAACACTCAAAATATAACAAATACTTTAAATCCTCATTCATTTGTAAGAGAAGAGATTTTTTCCAAATTTTAATAATCTATAATTCTTAATCTAACTGTTCAAATCTACTCAAAATTTATATAAACTATTGATGTATTTTTAACAACTATTATTACAAATTTCAACTATTGATTCATTACCAATCTTTAGATATTACAAAAGCCTTAATAATAGCTTCAAACCCTTGTTTACAAATACCCATGTATTAAGTTCTTCATATCTCACAAACCAAATATTTATATGCTATGAAACTTTAATATATAGCTTTTTAATACAAAGATTCACCTACTAAGAAAGTTTTAGACAAAAATTCATCTGGAAGCTCAAGATATGGCAAAATCCATCACTATCAACAAAACAGTCTACTTATTGCCTTGGAATTTGATTTGCTATCTTTGATTCCCAATATCTTCTTCTTTAAAACTTCAAATGTAGCAATTCTTCCACATCAAATGCAGAACTTGAAATCACCTCTTTAGCTGTACCTTCTGATCTCCAAAAGCTCTCATATAACTCGTCAAATCCTCAAAAGTATGATAGTAAATACAATTTGTATGCCTTAACTTCAAGTGCCTACTTCTCTCTCATAAAAACTCCAAATCTTTCAATTTTATACTAAAATTGTAGTACAAAAAATAAGCTTTTTAATCCTAGTTTTGATTTTCAAATGCTCTTGTTAAAATTACCAAAATACTTATTTTCCTTATAGGTAGCCTCCTCAAAGCCTATTGGGCATGACCATTGATCAATAGGAATGAAGAACTTCACCCCTTATCTTTATTCATCCATAATTTATCTTCATCCTTCCAAATAGGCCTCTTAGTAGTTCAATTTTTTTATCTTTGGCCCCCAATCTCCTCTCAAGGCTTCATATTAGAAATTTAGGTACTATATAATTTAAACTCAGTAAATAAAATAGGAGTGTGAATCTTAAATTATATACCAAAATTTTATTTAATTAATTATTAGTATTTTGATAAGATATAATATTATTTATTTATTAATTATAAAAAAATAGAAGTTTTTGATTTAAAATTATATACCAAGGCTTTAGATTATTAAATTGATTTTAATAGAATCTAATTATAAAAATTAGATTTTAAAAAATATTAATTCTTGTTTAAAATGAGGTTGTTATAAAATACGAAGTTAGTTGTAGTTTGAATATGATAAAAAGTGATAGGAAGTTATTCTATTCTTAAAGCCACAAAAGATGGTGAAGCAAGAAGATGAAGAATTATTCTACTATTGAAGCCACAACAGATGGTGAAAGAAAAAAATAGAGAGTTATCTTGTTCTTGAAGCTATAAGTAATGGTGAAGGAAAAAGATGGAGAGCTATTCTACTCTTCAACTATTACTTCTATAATAACAAATCAAGTTGGTTGATAACAAATCTCTTTTAAAGGTTAATATTTTTATTAATAAATTAATAAGTTATTTTATATAAGTTTTATCTAATTAAATTATTAAGAATTAAAACTTATCTATTGATTGGTATCTATGGTGATTTATCATCACTTTATAGCAAATGGATGCCAACCATTGGTCCTCTCTACAAATAATATTAGTTGGAGATTATAAAAAATATAGTTGACCTCTTAATAATAAATGGTGCTAAAAATAATAGTTGGTAGTTAAAAATACTTAGAATAAGATAAAGTAGTATATAGGTTATACCACTTATATGGAATAGCTAGTAGAAAGTCTCTTAAATTAGGTGTTATTTGTAAGTTATCAATAATAGTAATTGCTAGTAAATGGCTTGAGAGCTTAGATCTATAAGACCTTGTCAAAGCCTTGCTATCTATTTATCTATCTATCTATCTTTCTTTCTTTCTCCCTCACACACACCACACATACCTTTGATTTGAGCCTTTGGCAAAGACAACCTATTAAAGCACCAAAAAATTATATTTTTTTATTTGTTATAAACTTCTCTTGTTAGTTGTTGTTTTATATTCTTGCTAGTCCTCTTAGAGCTTATTATTAATTGAAATATTTTCTTATTTATATATATTTATTGTATAGAAAAAAAAAATTAATAAAATTAGATGAAAGAATCACCAAATTTGGAATTGAAATGAAAAAGTTATAAAGGTTTGAAATTAAGAGATTTTTTTGTTGCTGCTACTCCTGTGTCCTATGTTATTTTTTCATCCAATTATACTATTTTCATCCAATTATGTCTGATTTCATATAACTATATTATTTTTATCCAATAATATTATTTTCATCTAATTATGCATATTATCATCTAATAATATTATTATCATCCAATTATTTATTTTATCCATTTTTTTCATTTGACTACTTCTATTTGATAGTTTTATTTAATTTTTTATTTTATTTTATTTTATATCAGATGTTTTAAATTAAATCAAATGGTAACCATTGCTTGGAAGGCATTATCTAGAAAGTTGAAACTATAACCACTTGATTAATTATACAATTAGTCTCTACTATCTTTTGAACTTGTCATGTAATTATTTTACTTCTTAAAGTAGATAGGGAGGAATTTTAGCTTACAAGGAGCTCTTGCTAGAGATTTTAAATGGTGTATGAAGTTCTTAGGCAAGTTCTCATCAATATATTCCTTCAATGGAACCAACTTGTTTTGTGATAAATTGTAGATTGGTCCAAATGGTGGTGGAGCTCTTTCTTGAAGATCAATTGAATAATCATAAAGTCAATATTTTAGAAGAATATTTGCATTCTTTTTTCAAAAATATGTTGAAAATCTTGATATTAGCTAGGAATACCACTTGTCATCTTATTAATATCAAAAATAAGTGTGGCGTATATAGCAAAACATTATCTTTCTTTTGTCGCATATATGAAAGCTTTTACATCTATTAGAATAGATTTTGATGTATTAGACTTATATGTTTTTACTTGACTAATAGATTTTTAGATTAAACTATAAAAAAAATCAAGGTTATAAGAAGTCTAATCTGTCTAAAGATTATATTTTTTTAACCATGATAATCCTAAAATAATTGGATTAGAAGGAGATTTAATTATATTAAATATTATTATATTATTATGTCTTTTAATTGCTACATCTAAAGAAATAGTTTCATAGATGATATCTTCAGATGATAACAAATAATCATCTATGACTTCTATGTGCACGGTGTCGGGTAGAGAGAATTCGCCTTGGAAAAACGCCGGGTTCCTAGCTGCTACTAGAACTAGCAGGGAACATGAGAGGAAGCCGTGCAAGTATGTTCTATACTTGCACAATATTTCTTCAAGCTTTCAAGTTATACTTGTATTATACTTGTACAAGTCTTATACAAATATAAAGTATAAATACTTGAATAATACTTATACAAATACTTGTATAAATACTTGTATAAATCCTTGGTATAACATTTGTACAAATACTTGTATAAATCCTTGATATAATACTTGTACAAATACTTATACAAATATTATGTATAATACTTGTAGAATACTTATAGAATACTTGTATAAATACAAGTATATATACTTGTATAAAAAGTATAAGCAAAGTATGTATGTATTCAAATATACCTCAAAATACAACCGCATATGAGGAATACAAGTTATACAACAAATTGAAATTAAATAAATCACTAAAAATTCATCCAAAGGTCGAATCAAGCGTGCTTATAGCCTATGGAAAGCCAATAATCCATTGTAAAACATATCAAAATTTCACAAATAGATGACTTACCATTTAAAAGTTATGGCTAAAAGAAGTAGGCGCTAAAATTTCCAAGCAAATGCAAAGGCAGCAAAGCTCCTCTTCACTTCAGCCTTTGTTGTGATCACTTCCCTTCTCCAAATTAGACATGCAATAGCTTTTTAGAAAGCTCACTCCATCATCTAGCTTGATCTAAAATTTCGCATGCATGCCTCTCAAACTCCAGATTTTGTAGCTAGTCGATTCTACTCTTCAAACCCTAGCAACAATTTTCCTCTTTGACACTTCACGGCTCATAAAACTTTCATCAAAGCTCCAAATGTATTGATTTTTGTTTTTGTGGAAAGCTTACACAAGCTACTACAAGCACCTAAAATATCAAAAGGATTGAAGAGACTGTCCGACTTGGGTGGTTGAACAAAGTCTCTGCCCCTCTTCGTCGGGTGGCAGCAAACCCTTTCCCACTCTCAAGCTCACAACTTTTGCTCTCCAACTCCAAATGCTACAAGAGATGTCTTGATAGATAGCTAGCACAATCTTCCACACTCTCTACAAATTTCACTAAGAAAGAGTTGAAATCAAACTTGCAGTGGCAGCTCGAAGTTTCTGCCCCTCTTCGTCGGGTGGCAGCAAACCTCACTCTACTAAAACAAGCATAACTTTTTGTTCACAACTCCAATACAAGCAAGTGAGTAGGTTCTAGAATCCTCACAACTCGAAGAACACACCCACCAATTTTCACTAAAAACACTTCTATCTCCTCGGAGCTATCTCTCTCCAAAGTTCACTCTTCAAAAACTCCCTTTCTTTCTATAATAGACTATGAGACGCCCACATGGGCAGCCAAATCCTATTGGATGGGCCTTATTCACCCCATGCTCTCCTTTCTTATCCTTCATAAGGTCCATTCTACCTCAAAAGTCAACAAGAAAGGTAAACAACCTTTACCTTTCTTCTAATTACAAAAGAGTCTATTCTAGGATATAAATAAGGTAGGAACAAAACAAATAGCCATCTTAATTCACTAACTAAGTGGCTATAATAAATCCTCTCCTTATAATATCTTCTAAAATAACTTCTAGCACTCACACATATATTAACAATAGATACAAGATTTTTAATATTTTTATATACTGCACGTAAATGCAGTACGACAACGGATTTAATTTTTTTAATTAAAAGTATTTCTTGTTTTTTGATAAAATCTTTGTCTATGAAACAAACTGAGGCATTTGAATCTAATAAAGTAAAAACTTTGTGATTATTAGGTCTTACAAATACATCTATTGTAAAATAAAGTGAGGGATTTTTGAAAGAGAATAGAACCTTTATTAAGTATTATATATAATTTTAGTCATATAATCCTTATTGTAGCTAAAAAAATTTATTTTTTAATAGATTATCTTTTCTAGCAACCATGCTCTTCATTTTGTAATTGAGTTGTTTCTTTAGATAATGTTGAGCAATATATTTAGCTTCTCTACAATATAAGCACAAACCTTCTTAACAACATCAAGTTTTTTTTTATTTGATGAAAAATTTAAAACATATTGTATGTAAGGGACACATACTTTGAAAGTTTATAGAATCTTTTGAAACATTTTAGAGATTTCTTAGTTGATAAAAGTAGCTCGAGAAGCTCCAAAATTAATAGAAAGAACTTGAGAAGCTTCCAAGTTGGTAGAAGCTATTCAAGAAGCTTCCAAGTTGGTAGAAGCTACTCAAAAAGTTTCTTAGTTTGATAGAAGCTACTCAAGAAGCTTCTTAAACAAAGATATATATTGGAATCGAGGCTAAAGAGTTCTTCAATCTCAACAATGCATCTTGGAGTTCTAGCTCACATTTTTTAGTATTGTTCGTGTATTTATTTAGATAATTCAAGCCCTTGTCAATTTTTTTTTTAAACTTCTTTTTAATTCAAGTCTCTTATGTTGGATTCTTATATCTAACAGTTTGTCAAGACCGCCATCATTTTAGAAATTAAAGCTAGATTCTTCTTATCAAAAAGTAGATTATCCTTCTTTTTAAAGGTGTATTAGCAATTTAGAAGTTGTAGATTATCTTCCTTTAAATTGATATTATCTTTTTATAAATTCATTTTTTTTCTCTTAAAATGGCTAAAAGTCAAGATATTAGTATGATCAAATCTTTTGAATCTAAGTTACATATCATTATAAGTGCTCTTACTACTTTATCTGCTAGAACTGTGGAGATTGAAGGAATTATTGCAAAACTTCATAATGACACATCATCTAAAATACCGCAATCTAGATTACACCCATCTCTAATTTCTACACTTAAAGATGCAATATTATTTATCTTGTGCTAAAAAAATCCACTTATTCAGTAACATAAGGAATCTTCAATTAATCTTCTAGAAAAATATGATGGTACGTGTTTGAAATTTTAAAGATTTGTTAACCAAATTGGATTGATAATGGTTCTACAATCTGATACTTATTTGACAAAAGAATTATATGTTGGATTTGTTGGCACCTTGCTTATGAAAGAAGTATTATCATGGTTTGTTTCTTTCTTTGAAAAGAGATTATCAATTTTAAATAATTTTAAAACTTTCATAGAAGCATTTGTAAAAGCATTTGGAAAATATGATAAGGCTCATTGGACAACAATCAAGATTCAAGCATTGTAACAAGGGGCATGCTCTATATTACTCTATATATTTGATTTTAGGCAACTAGCATGCGACATTAATTGGAATGAAGAAGCCTTGATGAGCCAAATTTACAGGGAATTAAAAGACAGTATAAAAGATTTGTTATTATTGCTTTTGAATCCACAATCTCTCAATGAAGCCATCAACTGAGTTTTAAAATGTGATAATTGACTATTTCAACATTGTAAAGATCAATGTTCATATACTTCAATAAGATAACATGCAATCCAATATACTCCTACTATATTAGCAAACAGTTTAAATTCACATTCAAAAATAAAAGATATGTAGCTTGATGCAATATGTTTTAATCATCTTAGTCTTCAAAAAAAGAAGCATCAAATGGAAGAAAGTCTATGTTTGTATTGTAATGAAGAAGGCCACAAGGCTCACAATTGTCTAAAGAAACAAAATCAATGCATTACCAAAATGAAGAATGCAATTGTTCAAGAAAACAAAGTTTAGCCACATTAGGGACCATGTGGTTGGACAATTCAGCATTGCAAAACTATTTAGGTTCCTCTCTTTCTGCTTAGATTATTCGTTGCTTTATAATTTTTTTATATTTTGGCCCTCAGAAGCTTCATGCAATTACTTTTTTGGATTTGGGATCATCCACTTGTGTCTTAGATGAAGCATTTGCTAAGCTTCATAAAAAAAATTTAATATAGAAATCCAAACTTATTTATGTAGAAATAATAGATAGATGATCTTTATTTTCTAGTAGTGTCACCTATGAAACAACCCTTATAAAAGTGTCATTTAAAAACCATAGCAAAAAAAATTTATTTAATATTATTAAAATTCCTTCAAATCCTATTATTTTTGAATTTTCTTGGTTGAAAAAGAATAATCTATTTATAAATTAGACGTTGTTAAAAATGATATTTTTTATAGAAGTTCTTGCAAGAAAAATTCATAAAAAGTCACAAGTTGATAAGCTTATATTTGTTGGAGCAAAAGCCTTTATAAGATCGGCTAAAAAAAATACATCATTTTTTATTTATGCAACTCCAATTAAAGAAGATATGACTTCATTGGCAATTATTGTAAAGCATCATAGCAAATTTCAAGATGTTTTATAAAAAAAAATGCTAATATATTATCAAAGCACCAACCATATAAATATGCCATAGATCTTCAAAAAAAAATGCAACCATCTTTTGGCCCAATTTATAATCTTTTTAAAAATGAACTTTTGGAGTTGAAAGATTATATTAATGAAATTCTTGTAAAGAACTTCATTAAACATTCAAAGTCTCTAATAGATGTACTTATATTCTTTGTGAAGAAAAAAGATGATTCCTTATATATGTGCATTGATTATTGAAGATTGAATAAGATAACAGTGAAGAATCATTATCTACTACCATTAATCTCATGACTTTTGAAACAACTCGATAAAGTCAAGATCTATATTAAGATAAATCTTTGTAGAGCATATAACTTGATACAAATCAAAGAAGGAGACAAATGAAAGATCTTATTTTGGACAAGGTATTGACATTTTGAATATAATATCATGTCCTTTAGATTAACAAATATACCTGCTATCTTTCAGCATTTAATGAATGATATCTTTTGAGAGCATCTAAACAAATTTGTGGTGATCTATCTTAATGATATTTTGATCTACTCAAAAAATCTGGAGGAACATGAGGAGCATATAAAGTTGGTATTACAAAAGCTACAAGATACAGGTCTATATACTAAGCTAAAAAATTGTGTATTTTATCAACCAAAGATGAAATTTTTAGAATACATTATATGTATTAAAGAATTGATGATAGATCCTAAGAATGTGGAGGTAGTTATGCAGTAGGCCATTTCAAAGATTATAAGAAATAGACGATATTTTTTTAAATTTGCCAACTTCTACTGGATCTTCATCAAAAATTATTCTCAAGTTTTTGCCTCTTTTATTCAATAGACATGCAAAGATAAGTTGAAATAGGGGCCTCAAGCGCAGAAAGCATTCTAAGATCTCAAGACAATATTTATCACAACTCTAATCTTGGTACATCTAGATTTTATAAAAATATTCTACATAGAAATTGATGCTTTGAATTTTGCACTAGAGGCCATATTTTTATAAATAGATATAGACAATAAATTCCATCTTATTATATTTTATTTTCAAAAAAAATTTACTGCCAAAATTAATTATGAAATCTATGATAAATAATTCCTTGCTATTGTAGATTTTTTTCAAGAATGGCATTAGTTTCTTGAAAGAATAATGTATCCTCTGACTATATATACAAACTAGAAGAATTTGGAATATTTTATATCAACTCTAATTCTTAATCGCCGTCAAGCTTGATAGAATGTGATATTATTTCAATTTAATTTTAATATTATTTACTGACTTGAGAAGTAATATGCTTTATCAAGAAGATCATATCTTATACCAAGGATAAGAGAGGTAGCATTTAATCAACAATATGCAACTTTGTTAAAGTCAAAGCAATTTTACCTTTGCACTACTATTGCATTGGTACCTATTGATTCTACTTTCTTTGATTAAGTATGTGTTGCAACGACTAATGATGCTTTAGTCCTTAATATTAAGTATCGCCTCAATAAAAATGTTAATAAGTTCAAGCTTAAGGAAGACCTTTTATATTTTGAAGAACATTTGTATATCCCAGAAGGACCAACATGACTACATGTTCTTTAATCTTGCCATGATTTTTCAGCTGCACGTTACTTTGAATTTAACAAGATCTTAAAACTTATTTTCCAAGATTTTTGCTGGCTTCAAATGTAGAAGGCTATAAAGCACTTTGTAATCTCTTGTTATATTTGTTCAAGATCCAAGAATCCTTGATATTGCCCTTATAGATTCTTATAGCCTATGTCTGTTTGAAGATGGTCATGGTCTTGTATCTCAATGGATTTTAATACAAATCTATTGCCATCCGATTCATTGAATAATATTCTTGTGGTGGTTGATTGACTTACAAAGATGGCTCATTTTATTCTTTGTAAAAAGATTGCTTTTAATAAAGAAACAACAAGGCTCTTTCTTAATAATATATATATATCAATATTATAGCCTATCAAATGGTATCATATCCAATCAAGGATCTCAGTTTGTATTTAAATTTTGGAGGTGTCTTTTTGAAATATTGAAGGTCGATATTAAACTTTCTTTGACTTTTCATATTCAAATTAACCACCAAAAAAAATAAGTTAATAAAGTTTTAAAATAATATTTATAATGTAGCATTAACTATCAACAAGATGATTGAATCTTATATCTATTGTTAGTGGAATTTATATATAATAATATTATTCATGCCTCAACTTAACAAATATTATTTTATTTCAACTATAGATATCATCCAAAGCTTAATCTATGGAATATACCAAAAAATAACAATCCAATAGTTAAAAGATTTGCAAAGCATCTATTGCAACATCAAACAACCTTGAAGCTTCAATTGCAAGTAGCTCAAGATGCTTACAAGGCATTTGCAAATAAATTCAAGAATCACCTATTTGCTTTTCATATTGGAGATAAAATATGATTTTTTTGATGGAACATCAAGATCAAGCGGCCATGCAATAAGTTGGACTATTAGAGGTTAGGACCATTTTCTATCTAGAAGCAAATTAATCCAATAGTATATTGTTTAGAATTACCATCTTCTATAAAAATATATCAAATTTTCCATATCTTTTTTTTAGAGTCTTATAGGAAGTTGCATATTTTGAGATGAATATAATAATTGCTACCTAGTATCAAAATCAAAAATTATAAAAAATATGAGGTCAAAAAGATATTTAATTCACTACAAAATTAGAGTAAATTCGAATATCTTGTTCATTGGCGCAATTATAATACTAATAAGCGTACATGGGAACTAATTGAAAATCTTGCCAATGCATCTCAAAAGATATAAGAATTTCATCGACTCTATTTCTACAAATCCAAATGTGTTTCATAATAACTTCTTGATGAAGATTGGATTCAAGAAATATCTATAAGATGGAGAGACTCAAATCAAAGCCTTCATCAATATGCAGTCATCTATTCTAAGATAGAATAGAGTTGTAGAAGCAAGTTAATCACCATGTCAAACCTTCTAGTGCTCAGAGATTTAGCAAAACAAGATACATAAGCTTCAGTTGTTACGCAAGCTTTGAACAAACCAATGCAATTTTTATAGCCTTCAATTGAATAAAGTGAAGAGAATATATTTCAATGCCAAATATGACAATTAGATTGGAGCCATTAGAAGCAACATCCAACCATCTAAGTCTCAATTCTAATACTAGAGCTTTAGTGATATTGCTTAAGCTTGAAAAGGTGAATTCTTTTAAGCTTGAAATCTTATTTGGAAGATATTTTAAAGGTCGCAATGAAGATCAAATCCTTAGATGTAACGTTTCAACAATGGAGGTATCAACTCAAGGCCATAGGTAATTTATTTAAAGACTAATAGAATCTATTGCCCAAGAATAGAGAACAAAATACATAGCTTCATTAGTACAATGTATTATCAACTTTCTACATATGTATGAAGATAAATTTCATTCTTCAATCCAAATTACTAGATAGCCTCAATTAAGAGTTATTTATAATTAGTGGTGTGAAGTGAAGGAGGAAAATAATAAGAATAAAAGAAAAATAAATATAAAACAAGTGAAATATGTACAACTAAGCAATTGCACACTATAAAACTAGTCATAGTTTGTTTATTAGATTTTTATCTAATATAAAATAAAAATTATATATATAAATAGGTAATTTTTTATCTTTCTAATGATATAAAAAATATATAAATCTAAATTACTATGAGTAAGTAATAATAATTTAAAGATAGAAGGTAAATAATAAAAAAAATTAAATGAATAATTTTTACCTCAAAGATAACTTGTTTAAGAGATCAAGAATTCAAACCTCACCAAAGCTCACAAGTAGTATATAAGGATGTCCTAGAAAAGCCTCAAGGCCTTAGTCTTATACTCCTACCTACATCCAAGGTGCTACAACCCATATGGGACTTGTCCATCTTTCTTCTTACAAGGACTATACTAACTACTAATCTTCCTATTTTCTACTAGTAGAACTCATTTTCTTGCATTTTTTACTTCACTATGGTGTTCAAAAACACCCAATTAGCCTAGAAACCTTGTACGGCCTTCAAATCTTGTTCTATTTTTTCATAACAACTCCCAAAGTAGTAAAACTCATTTTTATCAAAGTCTTCAAAATTGTTCTAAAAATTCCTAAAAATTTCTAAATAAATTCTAAATAAATTCTAAAAATCTTTATAGTATTATTAAGATGATAATATCAATTTAAGACTATTTTATTCTATCTTAATGATTTATTATAATAATAAAATCAACTCATATCAACTAAAAATCTTATTTTTTATATAAATAGCTAAAAAGATATGAGGTTTTTTTTTTCATGCTTCTTCTATCTACTAAGTAATATTTATATGTTTCTAATAAGTAATATATGTAAATAGAAGGCCAATGTAAATATTGGTCTTAATGATTAAATACTAATTCTTACAATTAAAAAAAAATATTAAATCAATTAAGATAATTACCTCCAAGACTTACTAAGATTCTATTTATTCTCTATTAATATTATTTTCCTTCATTTAGCATCTTCTAAATATATCTTCACCTAACAATTATAATTTTAACATTCTAAATATATTCTTTTATTCTAAAATAATTAATAAGTCAATCTAATGACTTACAATATATAAAAAGATTTTTGAAGATATGAGTTCATCTTGGAACTCATTGCCAGAGAAGAAGATGATATTAGAGATATATAATTTGGAAGTTTACAAAATCTTTTAGAACATTCTAGAGGTTTTCTACTTAATGAAAGTAGTTCAAGAAGCTTCTAAGTTGATAGAAGCTACTCAAAAAGCTTTTTAATTTGATAGAAGTTGCTCAAGAAGCTTCTTAGATAGGGATGTATATTGGAGTTGAGGTTGAAGAGTTTTTCAATCTCGACAATGTATCTCTTGGAATTCTAGCTCATCTTTCTTGATGTTGTTTATGTACTTATTTAGATAATTCAAATCTTTGTTAGTTTCTTCTTGAAACTTCTTTTTAGTTTAAGTCTCTTGTATTAAATTCTTGTGTCTTTGACACCATATCAATTTGTATTTGTTCTAACTTAGTCAAATAAGTTTTTGAAAACTTAGGAGGTGTTGTTATTAATTGACTTATTCTTTTTCAATCAAATCTATGTTTTTGATGCCTTTCAACTAATCAATTGTCACATACAATGGCTTGAATAATAAATTATCTCAAAGAATCCATTTTTGGCATTATTGGTAATAAATCTTTGACATAATCTTTTAAACTATAATAAAATTGATTAATAAGAGCTTTATCATTCCACTCTATATTACAAGCAAGATTTTGGAATTTAGCAGCATAGATTGTGGCTGACTATGATCCTTATCATAAAAATAAGAGCTTGGTCTTTATTACTTTTTTTAATTATTTTTTCTAAATATAGCTATAAATATTTCAAAGAATAAATTCAAATCATAAAAAAGTCATAAATCTTTTTTCATCAAAGATGCAAATCAAGAAAGAACACTTCTAGATAGAAGTGCGCTTATAAATCCAACTTGAGTAAATCTAGTTGAATATTAGAAAAGATGCAATTGTAGATTAAATTTGACTTATTATAAAAATCCTTGAAATTTTGATCTTGTTCTATCAAACTTCTCAAGCATACTAATCTTTATCCCTTTCATACTTATAGAAACAAGACTTTCTAGATTTAGTTGTAAAGCTAATTTATTTATTTTTTTCAATTATACAAATTTTTAGTGTAATTTCTTAACTTCTTCCGTAGATGTAGAAATAGTGCTTCCATAGTTAACATTAGTAATGTGTGAAATTTCCATCCTAAGAGTATTAATAAGCTTTTGAAGATCTATAATAATTATAAATCTATTCTCACTTTTGCTAAGTGTAGCATCCATGATTTTTTCTTTAATCTTAAACAACTTAACAAATCTACAATTCAAATTCGACGAAGATAATCCGCAACTTCTAATATCAAATAAAAACTTTCACAAAGAAAGGTGATCCATTTTCTTTAAGAAAAAAATCAAAATTAAAAAGCAAAGAATGTTAGTTTAAAGGTGGATAATTTATAATCTTTAAATATAACAATAGAAGTGGGATGATCTATTTACTTCTAAAATATAAAATAAAAATAATAAATCTTTATTCTTATCAAATTATCAAGGACATGAAATACAAACAACTAAAGTATCAAGATACTCTTAAGTCACTTAAAAGGAGTAAAAATTCATTCAAAGATGAAATAGTATTAAATTAGAATGACTATTATCAAAAATAAGAAGAATAGAAACTTTTGAAACAAGATTAAGAATAAAAAAGACGTTGTCGTACTGTAATTGCTTACAGTATGTAAAATCCACTCAAAATGCCTAATATGTTTATAGATTTAGATATGTGTTAGAATGGTTAGTAAGTTAAATTAAAAATGGTTGATAGAAGAAACTTTATTTTATTTTATTTTACCTATTTAGTTATGGTATTTAAAAATTATAAGATCTAAATATTTAGTATGAAGCCTTGAGAGAAGGTTGGGACTTAAGGATGAAAATTCAAGCTAGTAAGAGGCTAATTGGGAGGGATGAAATCAAGCCATGGTCGGATGAAGGCAAGGAATAGGGAACTTCATCCCTATTGGTCGAATACCATGCCCAATGGGCTTTGAGGAGGCTGCCCGCGACCTTAACAAGGGTTTTCGGCGACTTCAAAAAGGGGATTTGCAATTTCAGAGGTAGGGTTGTAAATTTTAGGATTTTGGGTATAGTTTGAGAGGAAATTTTAGGCGATTTGGAGTTAGGGTGAAGAAGATATACTTGTTCAAAGTTAGAGAGTGGATTTTATACATACTGTCACTCTTTTGGGATTTCGCGGAGTTGTACGGAGGCTTTTGGAGATCGGACGGTGCGGTTGGAAAGGTGATTTCAAGATCTACGTCTGTTATGAAGGAATTCTTAAGTTTTGAGTTTAGACGAAGGAGATATGAAGAGTTGAAGACAGCGCATCCAATTCCAAGGCAGTAAGTAGACCGTTTTGTTGATGGTGATGGGGTTTGCCATATCTTAAGTTTTTGGACGAATTTTTGTCTAAAAATTTCCAAGAAGGTGTATTATTGTGCTAAGAAGCTATATATCAAAGTTTCATAGCATTTGGACTTTTAGATTGTGAGATATGAAGAATTTAGTACACGGGTGTTTGTAAACAAGGGTTTAAAGCTACTGCAAGGGTTTTGGCGATATCTAAAGATCGATAATGAATCAACGGTTGAAATTTGTGGTGGTAGTTGTGAAGAATATATCAGTACTTCATGTAAATTTGGAGTAGTTTTGGACGGTTGGATTAAAAGTTATGGGTTATTGAAGTTCGGAAAAAATTCCCTTCCTACGGGAGAATGAGGGTTTAGAGTATTTTGTTATGTTTTGAGTGGTTTGAGGAAATTAGGCTTGTGTATTGGGTGTAATAGCCCTATGGAGATCTCTTTTATATAAAATTGGGGGTTTTTATTATACTTGAATCTTGCTTGAGTAATTAGTGGCAGCCAGAAGCCCAGCGCTTTCTTGAGGCAGATTCTCTCTACCCCGACATTATTGGTGCTTCCACTGAGAGAGCCTTGAGGCATTAATTACTCATTAAGCCAAGATGGGGGATCAAAATCTTGGATTTGGATTACCAGGGGGAGTAGGTGCCTATGATTTATTTCAAGCATTTGCTCAATTTATGGATGAGAGGCAACGGGCTCAAGAAGATGACAAGAGCACCACAAAGGCCTTACAAGCAATAGTGGATAAGGTTGGGAGGTTTGAAGGAAGAAATATCACCAAATTTTTGAGGATATACACATGTGAAATGGAAGTGCATCAAATTTCAGAGGTGAGAATGATTACCACCTTTAGTTTGGCAGTTATACCTGAGATCAGGGAGAGGGTGCAAGAGTTGCATAAATAGGATATATCGTGGGGGAGATTTGAAGAGTTGCTGAAGGATGAGTTTTTTGAAGAAGACTCAGAGAGGATAACCAAAAGATTATTTTTAGAGTGGATTGAACAAAGGCCAGGGAACCAAATGGCTCCAAATAAATTAATCAGGGAATTTGAAACAAAGTTTGGTCAATTATCAAGGTATGAGAAGGAGTTGTTGGAAACCAAGAAGATTGAGTTATTTTTACAAGCAATTGATGAAGATTTGGAGGACAAGCTCTTTTTTCATCTTGCAAATAGAACATCTGAGAATGGATTTACAAATAACTGGGGGCTGGTGAAAGAGACAGTAGGGCTTGTGGCCAAGCAGCAAAAGATTAAGACTGGGAGGTCATTATCACTGTTGGAGCCAATAGCTACAATCCCAAGTTCAATACCACTGCAAAAGACAAATAAGGCTACTCAAGATGATCCCATTGAAGAGCTGATTAAGGGCATACAAGATCTAAAGGTAGAAATGATTGAATTGAAAAGATCTCAAATGCCTATAAGCAAGAGGAGGTCTCCAATAAACAAAGAAGCTCAAGACGAACAAAAACCAGAGAAGGTACCTTCTTCTCCTTGTCCTGGAGACATATCATTATCAAAGAAGGGGTGGAAGAAAGACAAAGTGAAGGAGAAGGATGATGCCAACAATGCCAAAGTTGAAGCTATTATGGTAGAAGCATTGGATACTCGCATATCTATGAATGAAGAGGAAGAAATTAGCCAGGTATTTGCTCTCAAATGTGACTCTATGGTTAATGATGGCTACCAAAAAGAGAAAAAAATTAGCTTTAATGAGGCTCAAGAAGAGAAAATTGAAGAAATAGAAAAAATTTTCAATGGAGAAATGAAAAATGAGGTTTTACAAATATTTCCTGGAATGAATATGAATAATACAAGGATTATTATGGATACAACATGTATCCAAAATCAAGATGAATTTGAATATGGAGGAGCGCAAGGCTTAACAAAAGAAGCCCAGACCATCCAAATTCAAAAATGTGTGATTGAAGAAAAGAGGGATAGAGTTATTCATGAGGAAGATATTACTGAGCTTGTAAGTAAGAAGAAGTCTCCAAAGAACAAAAAAGCTTCTCAAGAGACAAATTCAGAAAAGATATCTTCTTTTGTTCATTCTGGTGACACACTATTATCAAAAGAGTGGAGAGAGAAGGACAAAGAGAAGGAGAAAGGTGACACAAGCAAGTTCAAAGCAAACAATGAAGAAAGTGATCTATATGAAGCTTATCCAACTGTGAAGATCAAGATTGGAGATATGGAGGAGGAACAAAATTGCTTTGTGCAAAACTTTGCTACATATCCGGTAATACTTGATCAACCTTATATTACAATTATTAAGATGGAGACTAGAATCTTGGATGATGGTTTATATTATGCCAACATTCATAGTTGTGATGGAAAGAAGGTTGTGCAATTTCTTTTTATAAAGCCTATTCATGAAAAGCACAGAAAGCAGCTAAGAGAGATGCCTTTAGAGCCAAGAAATACTTTCTTAGGTTTTTAAAAGGCACCCATGTAGGATGGAGGTACATGGGTGCAAAATAGATTATCTCCAAATTCCAACATAGAAAATTTTGGTTCTAGATTTTCGGATTTGATTGACAATAGGTTTATGAGTTTTCAAAGGGTTGAGGATTTTAATCTTATAAATAGAAGAAGGATACAAAAACAAGAGAAAAATTTAAAAAGAGTGGATTTAGTTTCAAATGATGAAGTTGTAGTAGGAATAACAGAAAAAATAAGTTTAGAAGATGGTTTGGTATAAGTTTAGGATGAAGACACTACAGTAGAGATATACTCAAGAAAAGAAGCTAAGGAGCCAGGTTGGAAAGAGAAGTGCAGAATTGGACATTAATTTACTCAAGAATCGTTGGTTAAGCTGAAGATTGGAGGGGGTGATTTCTTGGCACATACCAGAGGATGTGCAGGTTTGGAGGGGGTGGATGTCGTACTGTAATTGCTTACAGTATGTAAAATCCACTCAAAATGCCTAATATGTTTATAGATTTAGATATGTGTTAGAATGGTTAGTAAGTTAAATTAAAAATGGTTGATAGAAGAAACTTTATTTTATTTTATTTTACCTATTTAGTTATGGTATTTAAAAATTATAAGATCTAAATATTTAGTATGAAGCCTTGAGAGAAGGTTGGGACTTAAGGATGAAAATTCAAGCTAGTAAGAGGCTAATTGGGAGGGATGAAATCAAGCCATGGTCGGATGAAGGCAAGGAATAGGGAACTTCATCCCTATTGGTCGAATACCATGCCCAATGGGCTTTGAGGAGGCTGCCCGCGACCTTAACAAGGGTTTTCGGCGACTTCAAAAGGGGATTCGCAATTTCAGAGGTAGGGTTGTAAATTTTAGGATTTTGGGTATAGTTTGAGAGGAAATTTTAGGCGATTTGGAGTTAGGGTGAAGAAGATATACTTGTTCAAAGTTAGAGAGTGGATTTTATACATACTGTCACTCTTTTGGGATTTCGCGGAGTTGTACGGAGGCTTTTGGAGATCGGACGGTGCGGTTGGAAAGGTGATTTCAAGATCTACGTCTGTTATGAAGGAATTCTTAAGTTTTGAGTTTAGACGAAGGAGATATGAAGAGTTGAAGACAGCGCATCCAATTCCAAGGCAGTAAGTAGACCGTTTTGTTGATGGTGATGGGGTTTGCCATATCTTAAGTTTTTGGACGAATTTTTGTCTAAAAATTTCCAAAAAGGTGTATTATTGTGCTAAGAAGCTATATATCAAAGTTTCATAGCATTTGGACTTTTAGATTGTGAGATATGAAGAATTTAGTATACGGGTATTTGTAAACAAGGGTTTAAAGCTACTGCAAGGGTTTTGGCGATATCTAAAGATCGATAATGAATCAACGGTTGAAATTTGTGGTGGTAGTTGTGAAGAATATATCAGTATTTCATGTAAATTTGGAGTAGTTTTGGACGGTTGGATTAAAAGTTATGGGTTATTGAAGTTCGGAAAAAATTCCCTTCCTACGGGAGAATGAGGGTTTAGAGTATTTTGTTATGTTTTGAGTGGTTTGAGGAAATTAGGCTTGTGTATTGGGTGTAATAGCCCTATGGAGATCTCTTTTATATAAAATTGGGGGTTTTTTATTATACTTAAATCTTGCTTGAGTAATTAGTGGCAGCCAGAAGCCCAGCGCTTTCTTGAGGCAGATTCTCTCTACCCCGACAACGTTGACAAGAGTAAAGAAGGCTTCACTCTTGTCTCTATATATATTATCTATTTAAGAGTTATGTGGCAACATTCTATAAGACCTTCAACATGTGTCCAATTTGCAAGACACGTGTCAAACTTACAAGACAATTTTCTTATATATGCACCATGTAATTAGCTTGTTCCATAAGCTACCAATATGAGCAACATGTGGCTAACTTGTTAACCTAATTTTTAACCTATCAATCACCTATAGACATAAATAAAGATAAAGTTGCATCTATAAAGCTTCTTAGAAGCTTTTCTATAAGATATTATCAAATTAATCTATTTTTATGTACTTCTATTCATCCATCTTATCTAAATAACTACTAAAGTAAATCCTATGTTCATGATAGTACCTACAAAAGAAACTTAAGTAAACCTATCTAAATAATAAAAATGATATAAGTGTAAATAGAACCATACTTATTACACAAAGCCTTGAAAATTAGATTTTGTTCCATCAAACTTATTTGGCATATTAGCCTTTGATTCTTTCATAATAGTCCTTAAAATATTTGTAGAGGTCATATGTGACATACGATTAGTATTTACTTCTCTTAATCAAATAATTTCTTATTATAAATTATGAATCTTTCATTTAGCTTCTTCAAATATAAAATTAATCTAAGATTCTTTACTTGAATTACAAAAGAATGCAATCTCTTCTCTTAAATTATCCATAAGAGCTAAAAGATTTATAAAAATTGCTACTCTATTTTTTACTTGTGAAGGTGCATTGCCTATGATTTGATCTATTTCTATATAAGCAAAGTAGATAAATAAGACTCTAAGAGAAAAGAAGAAATTGATGTATCTTTGAAAAAATTATAATACTACCTATAGCCAAAACCAGCTTAAAAAAAGAAATGACTTTGAACAATATTAGTTTAAAAAAAGGTAATTCACAACTTCTAAAATGCTTTAATATTTTCAAAAAAAAGAATAGTCTATATTTTATCAAAAAAGAAAAGTTTTGAGATCAATCTTAGTAGTCTCGACAAACTATTATGGATCAAATCAAAAAACTTATGCAAGATTATAACAAGATAATAAGATACATGAGTCTTATTACAAAACATTGCAATACAAAAATAAGACTAGAAGATCCAAACTAGACCATAAGACATGTATTGTTGAAATTATGGAGTCTCTAAACCTTAATACCTATATACACTAAGAATTAAGAAGCTTTCAGGTAAGTTCTTGTAGAAGGCTTTACCTCCAAGTTGTCCTAGGATACTTCTTGAGTGGCTTCCTTATTGCTTCAATGTGTAGAAACTCTAAGAACCTTCTCTTGTGACTTATTACATTACTTAAAAATCAAGCAACTTCAAAAACCTCCTCTAATAACTTCTTGGAACCTTTAAAAATCTTCTAGAATCTTTTAAATTCTTATAAGACCTTTTAGAACCTTCTCTAGATGGATGTCTATGACACATCTTGCAAAAAGATATATATTTTAACCAACTCAAGTAATATTCTTATTGTTGTTATATCTTCATTTTCTTTTGCAAGTTAAAAATAATCATAGCTTGAATACAAACCATCCATTGGTATATTTCCTTGTTCACAAATATTGTGATAAAATCATCTACTATTAGTTTCATTTATATATTTTTAATAATTATTACATTTATTGCTTGTATATCTTTGATAAATTATAATAATTTATTTATTTTAGATATTTTAAACCATTGATTAAAATATTATAAATAAAAAATCTCTAAGATCTTTAATTATAATTTTTCATTTAACGAATCTATTAATTTAGATAATATAGCATTAGTAATGGAATTAGCTTTGAATTCCAAGTTCCATGTAGTAGTATAAAAATAATCATAAGAATCACAATAGGTAGATCTATAAATTCTTAATAATATCTCTTGTAGTATTTTTTTTATTATAAAAATAATAAATAATCAATGTCTACTCTAATTTTTTATTAAAGTTGTTTTTATAATCATCATCCATTTTAATATCACAACCTACAACCTTCATTATTATTGTATCATTTGCTGCCAAATAATTTTAAACCAATATTTTTATACCTCATTTATTAAAATTAATTTTAAAAAGATTTTTTAAAATTCATACAAAAAGAATTAGCAAGAAAATACCAATATATTAAATATAATAAATATTTTTTATTTTTAAATAATAGTGAAGTAAATATATTTGATCTTTTATGGTTGTTAATCATTGTTGTATTTTACATATATTTAGATCATATTCCTCAATGCCACCTTCTCATCTTTCTAAAAAACAACAATTTGCCAAACAATAAATATTATTAATTGTGTAGTAGATATTAAAGCCCTAGGTGGTCACACTAATATCTAAGTATCAATCTTGTCTTTTCTTTATTATATTTTTGCAAACAATCTTATAGAACTTTTTATATTTTTTTTATTGTTTATCAATCACTTTTTTTTTTTATCTTTGAAGAAAATTTCTAATCTCTCTTGTAATTTTCTATTAGATATTTAAAAAAATAATACAACCTTATTTGATTTTAATGTCAACTATTCCATTTTTTACAATTAAGAGTATTTATTTTTAAACTCCTTTAATAATTATATAGCTTATAAGTTCTTATTAGGTCTATCAATCTATTCTTTAAAATAATTTAATAATCCAATCAAAGTCTTTAAATAAAAATTATTTTTTTAATACATATAAAAATATCTTCTACAAATTCTTAGATTGTTGTATTATAGATTATACATATTGTTTTATTTCTTTTTATTATAGATTATACATAATGTCCATTTCAAAAATAAAATTTAATTCTATTTCTTTTATATAGCATCTCAAATACTTTGAAATATCTCTATTATAAAACTAATTTATAATTTTAACTCTTATTTCTAATTTTTTGTAAGTAAAGTTTTTTTTTAATTATTAATTTTTTTTATAAATAAAATAAATATTTAAAACATATATACCTAATCTTCTATTAGAAAACTCACTCAAAATTCTACCTAAGTCATTTGATACTACCTCAATCTTCTTGTCTTTTTTTTTCTATTGAGCTAAAATATTAAATCAAAATGTTGAAGAACCTCACTTTAAATATTTATATTGGATTTATTATTTATATTGTATTATATTAAATCTCATTTGAAAATGCATAAGGCACATGACTATAGAAGAAAAAAATTTATATAATTACAATTATCTTGTAAATTTAAGTAGGTCTCAATAAATATAAAAAATATATAAGAAATAAATCTTTATTTCAATTCTTAAGGCTTTAATTTCAAAACAAAGAATATAATTTTTTTTCAATAATTTCAACTATACATGGATACTTAATACTTTGTTTTAAATCTAATTTGTTATAATTTTAAATCCTCTTAATAAATCTTAACTTAAATCAATAAATCATATAGTTGTTTTACCTACTATAACTCATTTTGATCAAATGTTGGCCTCGTCAAAGCAATAAAAGTCTTTTTATTATAAAATATAGCATAGAATATAGACATGCCAATTAGACTTGACTTATTAACTATTGAGGTAGGAAAATGAATCCATAAAACTTGTATAAGTGTTTTCTTTACATTTCTTTTATTTAAATCTATTTGAAATGACAGAATAATAATCTTGGAATCACTATTATCTACTTTTTTTACCAAATAATTATGTTATAATATAACACTGCCATACTCCACATACATTAAGTAGACAAAAAATGCAAGATACAACTATAACAAAATAAGCAATGATAATATTTATTTAATAGAAGTTTAACTAGTATATTTAAGTTCTATGCTAGTTAAACATTTACTTATAAAAGTTAATTAGACATTCATAAATAATAACTTAAGAATCAGAAGAAAAAAATATCACCATAAAAAAAAAAATCTTGTTAAAAATAGTACTAATTGAAAATTTTAATAATATTTTTTTTAAAATAAATACTTAATCATTTATAAATACATTTATAAACTACATAGAATATTAATTAATTAATAATAATAATAATATTAATAAAATTTATATTATTTTTATTTAATCACTTTAAATTATTTTTAACTATCATTTTTTATTATTATTTTTTTCTATTTTTATATTTTTTATAAAAAAATTATCAAATATCAAACAAAATTTACCAGATATACTAAAATTTTAAATACACTTGATTTCTTATATTTTTTAGTATTATTTTTTTATAATATACTTTTAACAGTATCTATTAATCTTTTAAAAGATTGCTTGAGGCAAGTTGTTCATTATAGTATAGGTTATAGATTGAAAAGAATAATTTATCTTAGAGTATTTTTTCAGTTAAAAATTTTATATGCATAATTTAACAATATATCATAATCATTATTAAATTTTAAATCATTATCTTAACAATAAATTATTAAATCATTATGAGATGGCTAAAAGAATCTATCAAACAGTAAGTAATTATTTGTAAATATAAATGAAAGTCTAATATATTATTTTATTCTTCATTTATTTAAATAAGTGATTAGGGTTGATATTTTGATAAATTTCTTAATAATGGATTTTAAATTGGTATACTTTTATAGCTAAATTTATTAATCTTCAAATAATAATAATAATAATAATAATAACATATATAACATCATATGATTTTAAGAAATTAGTAAAAATTATCTTTGTTATTATCTTTTATATTGCCTTTTTTATTTTAATCTTTATAATTTGTAGTTCTCATAGGAATAGTATGGTAAATTTTATTATAAAGAAAAGGACATAAAAAAATTAGTCTTTATTTTGAATAGTATGATATTTAACTTTTAAAAAAATAAAGAAATATGAAAAACAATAAACTATGCTTTAAAATTTTAGAAGTGTTGATATTGAATTAAAATTTTTCAAATAAATTATTTTGAAGTTTTTGGTTGGATTAAATAATATGTTTGATAAAAAGAAATTGGTGTTGGTATTTATGGTTGAAGGTTGAGGAGTACATTATCACAAATATTTAAATATGTTTGCAATGTGCAATGATTGAACAATTAAGGTGTAAATAAATGTTGAATTGAACAAATCAAATATTTTTGAAAATCCTCTTAACTTTAGTTGCAAGTGACAAAAAGGTATGCTGCTTCCTCAAATTCTTTGGAATCGTGTTCCTGTTGCATAATTCAAAATGAACTGTACTTGCTCTGTAGAGACAGCATCACTCATTACGATTTGTATCTTTACTACTATATGATTGATTTCTACAGAGACCACAAATAGTTCTTATTTTGGCTAGTGCTTAATTCATGTATAACCTCTAGTCAGTTCAAAACAACTGGGTTGCGACTTTACGGGCAGATTTTTGATGTCATGGCCATTCTAAACTACTCAACATTGAAGATTCAAATGTACCAGACCTAGTTCTTGCTAGGTTATTTCCCTTTACTGTCTCAAGTAGTCTATCATCGAGTCAATGCTATCATATTCTTACAATCTCTCGAACCTGTGCAGGCACAGCAGCTGCATGTATCTTTACATGCACATTATAATGACAATCTTTGAACACACAGCATACTTAAACCCTCGGAGAGACTGGACAACACATAATCACGAAGAAGGTAGCAATCCAAGTCTGTGGTAAGCTCAATGGCACATTTCATAAATATTACACTCCTCTTGCCTCTATCTTGTACTAAACATTTCGAGAATTACACGAAGTTCCCCCTAACAGACCAGAACCACAAGGAATACGTTTGTCCGTTTAGCAATATGACCTGTCGATTTGTCTGACTGCGATGAAGTTAGGGAGAAGAAAGTTTTCATTTGTCAGTGGAGTGCATGGTGTAGACAAAAATAGGTATTCGCTACCTGTACACCCATATGTTACACACGGTTCGGTTAGAAACTGCGCTATAACCATCACTGAAACAGCTAGCTTGAACAAGTTTCGCCCATTCAATCACAGAAGCAAAACGAAGTAAAATAAAAGGAAAAAAACACAACACATAAATATGTAAAATTTACCAAGAATCGTCTCCAGAAGACGTCTTTGATATTTTCAACATGCTGAGATACGTATGTGATGTGAACTTGAGTACAATCATGGTGCAGCACAAATCCAGAGACTAGTAGCAGTAATTTCTTAAGCTCCAATCAAAGAGTAATCTTTATAAAACGCTTAGTTTCTGAACCTGACTGGAGCACTCCCGTAGTATGAACAAACGAGGAAACAACACCTGGGAAAATAATGGGCATCTTACATCCATAAAGGATTCTAACACATGAATGAGACTAGCATGGAATATTTGAATTCCTCTGCAACTCATGCCCCTATACAGCAGAAACATCGATCCATATTCGAATAATTCAACCACCAAAGAGCTTCAAAAGAAGCCGGGAAGTCCTACAAAAGAATGTCTGGCTCATGGGATGCAAGCCGAAAGACATGCAAACCGTGTCCGTGAACAGCTGTTAATCCTCCACAAAGTATGTCTGTAAGCGACCAGATTCACCTCATGTTAAATATATCTGCCAGTTCTCTTCTTTAATCATCAAATGCAAGCCACGATCCTTCGATCTCGTCGGTATTCCAACGGCAGCTCTTCTCAAATCTCATGCCAATCCTTGGTCAAAATGTTATACAAAGCACACGTCTAGAATCCACCACTGATGGAGAGTGCGTCAAGCAGGACACTGAGAACCCAGATTAAATCCGCCATTCCCTTCGTCTTCACAGCAAGTGTCTATACCACGTCACCGCAGACCACCTTAATTAGCAGAACGTTCAAGAGAACCTCTAACTTCAGCCACGTGATTGCCAGACAATTCATCGTTAAGAAAACCTTCAATTGGTAGATCGAATATTGATTCCCGATTTTGACCGTCAGGAACGCCTCTATTCTTGCTACTAAAGCCCGAGCTCTTCAAACCATCCTTTGAAGAGGTTCGAGAGCCAGTCTTCTTCTGCAATTCTTCAAATAACTGCGATCGTATGGAATCCTGCTCCTGTGTAGATCGTGTCTGAGGCTTGGAAGCAGTAAGTTTCTTTTCTCCCAAACGGAATTGGCCCATTTCCGCCTTCATGTCCTCGATGATTTTCTTCAGAAACTTATTGTCAGAGTGCAAGCTGTGCAGTTGATTACGAATGGACCAACACATAGACGTAACAAGACCAAGTTGAGATCCATCATCCACGGGATTTGCAAAGAACCTCATCCCATGGCTCAGAGGCCCAGAGTCAGGCGAAAACACACCATCAGATGATTGTAATTTACTGTGTGAACCAACACTGCTAATACTAACTTTGTCGAGGACAAGTACAGGCAATTTATAACCATAAAAGCAGCCGTCACCTTCATCAACTGCCCTGGTTGGTCCTCGCATTCCCCACTGAACGCGTCCCACAGCCATTCTGCCCAGCGGAATCACGCTACGCACAGTTAGACCCCAACTGCTATGACCATGGCTTGACCAGCTTTGAAGCAACCCGATACCTTTAGTCTTAGGTTGATTATAACGATCACTTGGAGACACTCCCTCATCCGTTTCCTCATTTGAATCCGGCGCAGCGGCTCTGTCTCCGTTTCCCAAAGAACGCTGCATCAAGAGCTCCGCAACCCCGGAGCCCACTTCCTGCGCTCCAGACAAATCCAATTCACCAGACCCTTCGCCAGGATGCCGCGATCCAGCAGCACTGCCAGGGCTACCAGGATCATCAGAGAGATAGCACTTCTTTTCCCTGAACCCCAACCCGGACACTTGACCTAACCCTAAAGGACTAAGCGCACAATCAATGTCAGTCTCATACACAAGTCCATCGTTCTGTGCTTTCCCACCAGGTAGCCGACTCGTTATCGCTTCACTTGACCTCTTCGCTGAGGCAACCTCGACTTCTTCCTGAACCCCCACATCCATATTCCTCTCACCATACACAGAGGGCCGAAACTCACTACGATCATCTCCTCCAAGACTCCCACTCGTGCTCAAAAAATGCTTGCGGAAGCTGAAGCTGCCAGCGCGGGGCTTCAAATGGAGGGTAAACGACACATTCTCCCGGCGCACCAAATTGAACTCCGCCGCAATCGTGAAGGGTGCTGCATGTGGAGACCCCCATAATCCAAACCCCAATTTCAACAGTACGGCCAGCGGCGAAAGCGGGTCATTCGGCCTGTACGAGAGACGGCACGTCGGGCCGGCATCCATGTTGGTGCCCATATGCAACGCCAGTTCTTTCTCATCGCCCACGCTGATGCCAGAGTAGAAAGGCAGCCCCGCAACTTGTACCGGCACCTTGGCTCGCACAAGCGGCCGCTGTCCTTTCCTCACCTTCACTGACGCCTTCATCGCATCCTAATTCTTCCCTCAATAAAAATCAACAATCACCCCAAAACATTGTCCACAAATTCTACAGCTACATCATCCACAATTTTCCACTACCGTCCCTACTCCGAATCTTTCAATTGCCTATCCAAACGCCAATCTGAAACGCCTCAGTTTCTCTTCAACAACATGAAAAAAATCCTTGTCCTCCTCATCATCGAACTCACCAAAAAGCTAAGGAATCCGACCTGAGGAACTCCACCAAGTGAAGGCCAAAATGGCTGCGAAAAAATGAAGCCAATCGCATGCACAGCGTCGCTGCGAAGGCGCACCCAGTCGAACACCAGGATGCCATTCGGTGGCCACAATCGCGTTCACACTTGAGCTCGGAACAGGCTTTGAATTCTTGCGATACTACTACCCATAGAAAACGTAGATTGTTATCATCATTATTATTATTATTCATGCTTTGAAATTAGGATTGTAATCAGTGTCTCACCTTAGTTCTTGATATTCTATAATAATGATTAAGATGTGCTTTATTTTCCTCAAAAATGATTTTCTTTTTCTTGTTAGTTTATTTTTTAATTATCATTATTTTTGTGTTGATTTACTGTTAGATAGTTAGTTAGTGTTTTTTTTGTAAGCATAGCTTTTATAAGGGAGTTTGCAATGACAACTAGTATAGTTTTTTGATGTTCATTAGGTTTTAATGTATATAAATATTTGAATTTGTAGCAATTCTAAAATAAAATCCATGGCAATTTGAAATTGCTTGTCTTTATTGTCTCTTTAATTTTTTAAAGGTTTTTTTTTATCTACTATGATTTTTTGTATTTCAAAAAATAATCTCTTGTACTGCTAATTTAGAACTATGAATTTCATCTTTTTACTCTCTTCTCTCATCTAAAATATTTATGAACAAATATTTTTATTTTAAGTCTAAATTTCAGCACACTCTTGATCTTATTAATTACTACATGTGAAATATAAAACATCAGACAAAGTTTTACCATGTTTAATACATTTTGTTACCAAATTATCTTCTAAATATGCAAGTTTCATAGATAAGAAAAAAATATATGCAAATTAAAATAAGTAATGTCAAACTTTTATTGATGCTATTTAATAATTCTTTGAAACAAATTTAGTTTTATAACATCTTAAAACAATTATAGATTTATCACTATAATAAGTTTTAGTTGTATATATATTTATTTGATGTATTATTTAATAAATTAAATTAAAATATAAAATTACAAAAATTCTTTATAAAAATCTTATGAATCTATTTATACCAATATATATATATATATATATATATATATTTAAAATATCTAATATAATATATAAAAATTATTATATTTATATATATATATATTTTAAGATTTTGGTTGACTCAAACTAAATATGAATATAATTACACTAAGTTAGAAGAAATTATAATAATCTACCATAAATATTTTTAGTAGTGTAGGTTTATTACTTCTACAAAACTAAATAAGATTGTGGAATGATTTTATAAAAATTAAAATAAAATAAGAATTACATTAGCATTTAAGTTGATATATCAATTCTTCTTGCATTCTATTCTTTACTCAAGGCTATTATTAGTCTTATCAATGCCCTTCTTATATTCCACCCTTTATTCAAGGTTTTGTGGCTTTTCATGTTTTGCATTAGCCAATTCATTATCTTTCTGTCTTTAAAACATACCTCTTTTTGGTTTATTTTTATTTTTCTCTTCTTTTCTTTGCTGTATATAAATATGTTATATTTTTTAATATGTCTAAATTTGTATATTTGGTAAATTAAACTAGAATATATATTATATTTTTACTATTACAAAAATAATAACCTTAATTATTTATAGAAGATATTAATCAAATATTTTTGTCAAAATATCATTTGATTGTTAAAATGAATTTATATTTTAGATTTTATTTTTTTATTTTTTAAATATTTATAGACTTGATGCTAAAGAGATGTGTATTAATAACATCATCTTTTATGATGTTAATTTATATTCTTATTATAAATTGGATTTTTTAGTTTTGATTTAGTTTTTATAATTCTATGTTGTTATATTCTCTTTTTCTTTTTCTTTTTTAAATGACATTCATATTTATTTTCTATTAGAACATGAATGAAATTTGGAGCTTCAATTATTTATATATTTGATAAGATGACACTACTTTTAAAATTCATCAAGAAGATAAAGATTCATTTTAATAAGATGACACTACTTTTAAAATATAGAATAAAAGAGTCTTTAAACTTAGCAGATAAGGTAAGAGGCCACAAATTTTAAATCTTTTGATTAGTTAAAATTAAGAAACCTCACTTAGTTGGCCTTATACTTTAAAAAAAAAAAAAAAAGAAAAAAAGAAAAAAGAAAAATCTTAAAAGCCATAAGAAAAAAAATTGAGGTGGTATATATTATTATTTTTTGTATTGCATAAATAATAATGTCTCATAGAATTTTTGTTGGGTCTATTTATAAGATAATTATTTTTTAAAAAATAAAACAATGTATCAAAGTTTACTAAAAATAACCATTTAAAAATATAAATATCAATTTTTTTACTTTTTTATAACTATTACAATTAAATAATATATAAATGTGTTTAGACTTATCACAAAAGAACAATTTGATCCATTATATGGCCTTTTTCACACTATACAATACATAAAGGCCAAGGCTTCTAATCCATGGCCTTCAAGTGGGCTTTTAGATATAATGATTCCTTCAATTATTATAATGAAGATACAACTAACAATAAATACAAATTTCAATCATCTTTGTAGAGATCTTTTCTATTTGACAAAAACAAAATAAAGCAATAACTTAACATGTGTTAGAATATGAAACTTCTTATCAAGTTGTATAATCTTAATAAAAGACTAGAGACCAACAATCATGTATTTTTATTAAGTTATAGAAATCCTTAAGACATTATTTGTTTTGTAAGATCAATCTTCTAGATTACATGAACTTTAGCTTATAAAATATCAAATAATGATTCCTAATATAAACAACAACATTACAGAAGACACAAAGCTAAGCCATCAATAAATAACTACATAAATAAATATAAATGTATATACATTTTCTTTATGTCTTCCATCAACTGTCTCCAATTCATCTCTTCTACACAACACAAAAATCTATAACTGGTAGGTACAGGTTTATAAAATTCCACATTGACTTCACCATCAAAGGTAAGTAGTAAGTCAAATGGAATAACTAGACTTACAGACTTGACAATTGAATAAATTTTTGAAAAAATATATAAATTTAAAAAAGCAGGAAAACAGCACTAAAATTTGACCGATCATTTAAATTAAAATAAGTGAAAACATAATATCTGGAGTGGTTGTGTAGAAATTAGGGTGGCTCTCCGGTGTCTACGGATCTTCACAATGCAGCATGGAAGCAGATCAGTTGTGAAGTGGTGGTGCCACAATTGGTGGCGTTGCTGATTGCTGCGCGTCCTTGGAGTCATGTGACTAAGTGCCATGGACATGGCACTCACCACGAGCTTCCGCTACTCAACAACGTCCACAACGATTGCAGCTTCGCATGGCAGCCCCTCCAACACTCTCCCACCCAGCTCGGACAACGCACCACACACGGAAAAGCACCGGAAACACTCACTCACACACACACGCACACAACAGTGCGGCTTCTGATGCGCCGCGCGAATCTGAGAGGGGCCTGCCAGAGCTCCAAGTCCCCGAGCCCAGCCACTCCTGGCCTAGACGCCCGCCAACAACGAGCACCCAGGGAGCAGCGAGGCTGCAGCATGACAACCGTCCGTCAAAGTGTTCCGCAACGCAACTCAACGCAACGCCACGCAACGAAACGAAACATCACCCCAGATACAACAAGGACAGCTTGACCAACTTGTCGAGAAAAGGGCGAGCACTAAATAAGGTCATTCCAACACTGAAGTGCAGCGGGGCCAGGGATTGGTCGGTAGCTCTGACGCCTCGGGGCGAGGATGGGATGATTCACAATCCGTGACGTTTGCTGAGGCGTCTACCGTGTCCCCCTCAGTATCCTGCCCGACCTGCACCCCTCTCTCGCTCCCGCGTTCCCACCACGCTCCCCATGCCACCCCGTCCATTAGTTGCCGTGCCCCCGACCTCGCAGCGCGATGCCCGACCTCCAGACGGGCGCTGCGCCGTCCGGCGGTCAAGGAAAACCAGGCGTAGATCCAGGGGTGGGGATGACGATGGGCGCTGAGGGGAATTGATGGTACGGCGTCGCAATTGCAACTGGAACTGGAACTGGAAATCGAACGATCTCGGAGATACGGGAGTACAGAGGCGTAGTTCAATTGTGCTCAGGGTCCGTTTTTCCCTCCCTCGTTGCTTGCTGATGCTGTCCTGCCTTCCACTCTGTTTCGTGCGCTGCACCTTCTCCTCTCCCTCTCCCGCTGCCGTTGCGGCCTCATCTTCGACGCCTTCATCAAGAAAATAGCCGCAGCTGGTCTCGTCTGCGCCGGGAGTGGCCTCCTTTCTCGCGGTTTCTTCACGTCCCGTGGCAATCTGCTGTGCTGCTCGTGAGGCGGGCGTGGTGGCGGAGTTTGTTGTTTGGCGCTGAAGGGTTGGAGTGCGCGTCACGTCTCGACACGCCAGTAGTTGGTGGGCGGTGTTGGTGCCTACTTGCGTAGGCGGAGCGGGGCGGTGGTGGAGGCGCGCGTCGGAGGAGGTGTGGAAGGACGAGGGTGGAACGCAGAGGAGTCTAGGGTTCGCTGCGTGGGGCGACGATTATTGATCCACGGCCGCGGGGAGTCATTTAATGCAGTTAGGTATGTGGGAGTGGGTTTTCTTGGTCGCGGGATGGACGCGGAGAGCGATGGAGGGGACAGAGCGGGAGGGGTGTGTGGTTGATGGATGGGGGGTTGGGGTTGGAGCGTCGTGTGAGGGGAACGGGGCGTTGATAATGTTTGCGAGCGATTAGGTCATTGGGCGACCGATTGCCCGGCGGGGGTAGGCTCGGGGATTGTGACTGGATAGTGCGTCGGATCCGGGCCAGAGCATCAGCGAGCGTGTTTCCGTGCGTGTTGTGAAAGCGCGGTGTGTGTCTGGTAGCATTCGTTTGTGTTTAGATGAGTGCTTTTTTTTTTTTTTTTATAAATCGGCGGGGAATTAATGTTTGTGCGATGGAGTGTGCACGAAGCCTGGGGTAGAGTGGTGCATGTCGATGCGCGTAGGAATGTAAGTACGAGGCATTCGGAGAGGTCGATGGTTGTGCACATGGATGAAAAAGGCATAGAAGACGGCATATGGAGGATCGCCGGGCCCAACGTGGGAGGTGACCATGTGCCATGCTTGCTTGCGGGCATCGATCTACGTTTGTGCGATTGCGATGATCGTTTGTCACACGTTGGGGAGAGGAAGGGGGTGGCACACGGTGGATGGGAGGAATTGTTTGGGCAGGAAAGACGCGGTAGGTCTGGTGCGGGTGGCCCGGGGCAAGAATTAGCGTGACGCGCGCACATTTATGGTTAGGTTTACATTGCATCCATGTGTTTGGCGAGTATGAGGAGGAGAAGGAGGGATTCCAGTTGCGGTGAGACCGTGATCTGTTGGAGTCGTCGGGGGTAGCGAGTGGGCGTTACGCGTGTGTGAGTTGGAGCAAGGAGTGATGGTGTTCTTGGTTTGTGACGGAGTAGGAGAATATAAGTGGGATGTTGTGGGAATTGGAGTTAAGCGTGGACCGAGTGTAGCGTACGCAGTGCTGCGATTGTTGGATTGTCCTGTGGCGTGTAGTGATGAACACGGTCCGTGTAGGGTAGGTGTATCATTATTGGGACTGATGACAGTCGCACATTGGACGGCGGATTGGTGGTTTGGTTGGTGCAGGGTGCATTTTGGTGAGCAGAGGAGGAGTTGGTGTTGCACTTGTTGCCGCAGGCAATAGGAGCTCGAAACATGTTGTCAAGCGACAGGAGGTACGTGAGCTATGGTTTGGATGCGTGGTGAGGTGGGTGTAGAGAAGGGATGGTAGGTATTGGAGTCGTGAGAGTAAGATCCGATTTTCAGCAGCCTGTCACTGGTGGCCGTAGATTTGGTGAAGAGGGTGTACAAGAACATAGGGGCGTCGGCACAGTATGGAAAGGTGGGTTGTCTCGAAGAGCCAAGGTAGGTCGTCGTGTGGGAAGAGACAGGTGGGTGTGGTTGTGCGGGTGGATGTCGAGGAGACCGCGGTGGGTGGAAGGTGGGTGTGGGATGGCGGCAATTATGCGACATTGGTTTGGACGGAGCTGGTGATAGGAGACAGTGGGTAGTGCAGAGCGGAAGGAGGGTCAGTGCGCATGAGGATGTAGAGAGGTGTATTTGGGAAGGGGGGAAGCGCATATGGGGAGGGCTGGTGTGGCGTACTGGAGTGTTGGTCCAGCGATGAGTGGCATCGGGGTTGGCAGGATTGGTATATGTGGAAATGGGAGCGGAGAGGAATGTGAGGCGAAGGGGAAGAGCATTGCAGAGAGGCAGTGTTGTAGGCGGATGCGTGTGGATAGGTGGGAGAAGTGAACGTAGGAGCGCAGGGTGGTTTTTGATGAGCATGTTTGGCGGACGTTTGGGCGACGATTGAGAGGCGGGGTGGATGTGGTGTGTGTGCAGGGCGAGCTCGGCCCGACGAGGTTTGCAAGTTTTGGGGAAGATACCTGTAGTTCCTAAGCCCATCAACCTGCCAAGCCAACGGTGAGGTCATCTTGATTGGAGAGTGGTTGAGAGGTTGAGCTGTCGAGGCGTGGATGGAAACGCACGTGGCGATGAGATTGTGCTTGGATATCAGGGGTGGGTGTATGGCGTGCGGTCCTGAAGTAGATGTGGGTGTTGTTTTGTAGGTTGGAGAATCGTGGACTGGACCCGAATGTGGAGATCGTACCAAGGTAGTGGCTTTTGTGGGGATCAGAAGAGTTGAGTTGGGTGAAATGTGGTGCGGCCGTTGGGCGTGGCGGTCCGGTAGTGAGTGTGGTGGAAGTTTTGTTGTGTATGGCAGTCGTGGGGGATGTGTGGTGCAAATGGGTGTGTTACGTGGTATGGTTTTGTGCGGGGACGTGGGTGTGACATGTGGGGTGTGTCGGGTGACGGGAGAGATTAAGCATGTCGTTGTTGGAGGAGGAGTAGGTGGTTGAATGTGCTGCGCGGGTTGTGGTATTGAGGAGGTTTATTAAGGGTTTGTGGGATGCGTTCTGGTTGGTGGGTGGTGTTGTATTCGGTGAAGTTGGGGGTGGGGGTTGTGTCGTGGTGGCGTGGAAGCGGTGAGTGGCGGTTAGAATGAGTGAAGGTTGTGGATAGTTTGTGTGGGTGGAGATTAGTCGCGGGCAGAGCGGTATGGGTTGCGCGCAGAAATGCATAAAGTAGTGACGAATGCGTGTTGGGTGCGTGGTGTTGTGCGCAGGGGTAGTTTGAGCTGGGGATCTGCTGGGCCTTCGCCGTCGACGAGTAGCAACGCATGGGGGAGTCCAGCACAGGCATCGTCTCCGCCTAGTGGCACTGGAGTATGGGGACCAAAGGCGGGTGCAGCAACCGGTGGCAGCAGCGGGACGGGTGGAGGGGCACCATCGGGGACCCCAGGGAGCATTCCACGTCCGGGTTCGGGAGGCGGCGGCGCGCGTCCGCAGTCAGCGGAAAGCGTGGGGCAGACGCAGCAGGTGGGCGAGTCGTTTGGAGGAAATACGAACTCGGGCAGCGCGTGGGGTGCGAGGCCGTCTTCGGCTTCTGGAGTGTTGGGGCAAGCGCAACCGCTGCTGGCGCAGGCGCAAGCCCAAGCCCGTCCTCGGAGTGCGGACATTTCACGGCCGAGTCGGAACCTGTCGGAGTTTGGGGATGAGTCGGTAGAGTCTACTCCACCGGGCAACTCATCATGGGCGACGCGGCGCAGGCTGGTAGGATGTGGATGCCTTGATGGATTTTGTGGGGAAAACAGTGGGCATGGGCGT
The DNA here is from genome assembly GCA_036785485.1 of Physcomitrellopsis africana. NCBI lineage: Eukaryota > Viridiplantae > Streptophyta > Bryopsida > Funariales > Funariaceae > Physcomitrellopsis > Physcomitrellopsis africana. The sequence continues at coordinate 136,293 of JAWRVF010000873.1, forward strand.
GGTGGAGACGGGAGAGGGTGGGAGAGCAGAGCAGTTGGTGACGCAGTGTGAGGTGGTGGTGGGCGACGAAGTGTGTGGGAGCAGGCGGAGGAGGATGGGTGGTGGTGTGGAGGCATGTGTGTAGCAGTCGCTAGCATCGGAGGGTGGAGCAACGTGGGGTAGTTAGGGCGTGGGGATGAGAGGGTGTGACGAGTGAAAGTGTGGCGAACTGATGGATGGAATGGGTGTTTGTGGGTCAGGGGGAGGAGGGTCACCAAGCGTCGCGGTTTCAGCTGACGAGGACAGACTTTCCTACATTGGGGTCGGAGAAGAACCCAGACCTGCGTCCACAACAGAGTAAGCGTGGTTGGGGGGAGCAGATGATTGCTTGCGTGTTTGATGGTTGTGGGTGCATTTGATGGAGGAGTGGAGTGGACGTGGATGTGTGGATGGATGGTGAGGCGTGAGGCTTTTGTGTAATGTGCAGGCAATTCTGGCGCGGATCGTGGGCCTCCTGTGGAAGCGAAAGGGGCGCATGGCGAGGAGAGGAGGGCACCTACACCACCACCTGGTCCTCATGGTAAGGACATCGGACACGGTGCTTTGATGTTTTGGGGGGGGGGGGTAGGGGCTGGGGCAAATCTTGTAGGGTACGGTAGGCTGACGAGCGCGCGTTGTTGTGGTGCAGAAGAGGTTCCAGCAAGGCCTCGCAGCGCCGGGTACGGGCATCCAGAGCGGGGTGGTCCGGAGAACTGGAGGAGAGAGGCGCCAGCATTCCAAGGGCCAGTTCCGCATGCGGAAGGGAACTGGCACAGGGATGGGCCGTCGGGAAGGCCAGCATACGGCGGGCAAGGTCCTCCCCCGGACAGTTGGAGACGGGAGGGCGGTCCAGCGGACGAGAACTGGCGGCGGGGAGGAGCTCCACCGGTGGGTCAGTATGGGTCTGCACCGGGGCCTGGTCACTATCCGCACGAGGGGCCAGGGTTCATGCACGGACCTCGGTTCGGTCCGGGGCCAGCACATTTTGGTCGCGGAGCGGGAGGTCCTGGCGGATACGGTCACCACGGGGAGGCGTACGGGAACGCGGGGCCGCTGTTGCGACCAGGGGGGCCGATGCACCCGATGAGACCGAACATGTTTCAGGGGCCGGTTCCGTACGAGGGATTCTACGGGCCTCCAGGGCCGGGGTACCAAGGGATGGAGGATCCGGAGCGGATGATGATGGGGATGGGCGGCGGACCAGGGCCATACGGCGGATACCCCTCGCACAGGGGGCCACCTCCGGAAGCGTTCGGGCGGTTCGGGCACGGGGGCATGAAGCAGCAGGGGCCGCGGCACTTGCGAGAGCGCGGCGAAGCGGTGGGAGAAGGGTATCACGAAGGTCCGAACTACCACAAGGAAGGTGGTGAAGGTGGCGGGCACAAGGATGGAAGGGGGTACGGGGAGCGGTTCAACGGCGGGGCGGGTGGCGGTCACGAGGTGGGCGACAACCGCAGATGCGGGATTGTTCGGGGAGGCGGTGGTGGAGTGGACGTTCGTGGGCACGCACATGCAGGCTCGTCCGGCGGGCATCACGGCGGTCAGGGGCACCGCGACTGGGGAGCAGCCGCAAGCAGCGACGAGCCGATGGATTTTTCGAAGCCGGTTTTCGAGGAGGAAGCGGGATCCACTTCCGGCGGTGGTTCGGGAAAGCAGTCGCCGGTGTATACAGAGGAGGAGGGGGCGGGCGGAGGGGAGGTGAAGCGGGAGGGTGCGAAGGCGGATGCGGAGGCGAAGACGGAGAAGAGCGGGGTGGATGCGGAAGCAGTGAAGGGCGAGGAGAAGACGTCGGTAGTTGCGGGAGCAGCGAATGGGGGCGGGGAGGTATCGAGTGCGGCGAAGGCGAGGGCAGAGGGCGGAGACAATGCGGGAGTGAAGGAGGAGGGTGAGAGAGAGGCGGTGAGAGCGGTGGTGGAGAAGGAGGTGGTGGAGAAGGAGGTGGTGGAGAAGGAGGTGGTGGAGAAGGAGGTGGTGGAGAAGGAGGTGGTGGCGAAGGAGGTGGCAAAGACCATGACGAAAGACAAGTGGGAGAGGGGCAGCAGGCGAGGCGACGGTCAGAGCCAAGGTCGAGAGGCAGGTGGGAATGCGGGAGGCGCAAATGTGCGCTCGGGCGCGCACAGCGGCGGGGGCGGTGGGAAGTCGAGCGTAGTTGGGAGCGTACCGCGGAACGGCGGGGCAGATGTTGCGGGCGGAGCACAAGGCGTGCATCAGTTGAGCGAAGGGAAGTCGGAGAAGTCGGAGAAGTCGGAAGCGGAGGTTCCAAAAGGTGGCGAGAAGGGGCGGACGTTGAGGCGTCCGGAGAGCCCGAAGGTTCAGGGCGGTGGCGGCGAGAGCGAGGTTCCGGATGGCGGTGCGAGTCAGTCAGGCGCGGGGCACGAGAGCAGCGGGAAGGAGGTGCCGAAACCGAAAGGCAAGGCGTCTTCGCACGATGTGGAGAAGGAGTGGAGGCCGAAACTTGCGATTGCAGAAGTGAGTCCGAGGCATCATGTGGGCGGTGCAGCACAGGCATCGAAAGCGAGCGGTGGCGGTTCCGCAGGAGCAGCGGAGGGCACGGAGAGCAAGAGCTCGGAATCCGAGAGCGGGCCGCGGGGCGGGTCGAGGGCAGATAACATGGAAGCACAGGTGGGGTGCGTTGGGGCGGTTGTTGTTTGGGGTGCAATATGTGACGGTTGGGCGGGTGGTGTGAGGGCATGGGGGCAGCAGATGTGTTGGCAAGGCGTTTGTGCAGTATGAGGAAGTGTGGGCAGAGTGGTGTGATGGATGGCGTGGTATATGCAAGGATGAGGCGGGAGCGGGAATGTGTGGTGGGAGCGTGCTGACAATGGTTGTGTGGGGCGTGAAATGGGTGTGTAGCGGGTGTCAGCGAAGGAGAAGGCGGCTCAGAGGGCAAGCCGGTTGGCGAAAGAGGAGGAGGAAAGGGTGAAAGAGCAGAAGGCGAAGGCGAGGGCAAAGCTTGAGGAGCTGAATCGAAGATCCAGTGGCGCAGCGGGAGGTGGAGGCGAGGAAGCAAGCGCGGTGGAGGTGTCGAAGGCGTCGGGGGAGGTGGAAGAGAGTCAGGAAGGCGTGGAGGATGTCGGGGCGGTGGAGGCGGAGGCAGTGGCGCAGGGGGGCAGCAGCAGCGGGAGCACGAAACGTGGCGGGCGCAACGAACACGGGAAGCGGGAGCGGGACAGGAAGGCGAGCGGGCGGAAAGGAGGAGTGGGAGAGGTGGATCGAGGTACAGTGGGTGTGAGTGGTGTCCAGGGTGGTGCGATGGGTGCGGGTCCCAGCGCGAGCGGTGGTGCCATACTGAGCACCCCGGTGGGTGTGGGTGCGGGTGTTGGTGAAGGACAAGGTCAACAGGCGAACTCGCAGCGCGAAGGTCGGCACAGGGGACGGCCGGAGAAGAAGCAGTTGATTGCGAGGGTGGAGGAAGTGGAGCGGCCGGTGGCAGGGGATGGTGCATCGAGTGGCGTCCCTGCGGCAGGCGGGAGCGGGGGCTGGAGCATGGAGAGCGTGGCAGCACAGGAGACGGATTCAGGAATCGCAGGCCATGTGGGTACAAGCAGCACCGAGGGGCCAGGCAGCCTGCGGAAGAGCAAGAGCAGTCGCACGAGCAGGAACAGAGAGCGTCCAGAGGCTCCAGTGGTGATGATGCCGGAGAGCATCCAGTTTGGTGACATAGTGGTGGCGGAGCTTCACAGCACGGAATTCCACATCTCTGGGAGCGAGCAGGGCGCGGATGCAGGCGTGAGCGGATGGCACGGGGACGCGGGGAAGGAGGCGAGCTTGTCGGGCGATGCTCTGACGGGCGACGAAGGGTCGGCGATGTCGACGAACGGAGACGGTCCCAGCAAAAGGATGCAACGCAAGGGTCGGGGTGCTCGGCGTCCGGGGCGAAGCGACAGGGGGTCGCAGGATCAACGGGCGGCGGAGAAGTCTCACGGGATCGATAACCTGGTGTGGGCTCCCGTGCGGGCTCCTGGAAGCGTGGGAGGGACGAAGGGAGAGGGGCCTCAGTTGGGGTACGGGCAGGAGGAGGGCAGCGCGGCACCGCAGCAAACACGGGGGAAGAGAGCGGAGATGGAGCGGTACACTCCGAAGCCTCTGATGAAGTATCAGGAGGCTTCGGAGCAAGCGAGTGGCATCCCGCATCAGCACACGCAAGGGGGACAGAACCCGGGCTCTGGAGGCGGCGTTGGAGCGGGGGCGGTGACGGTGGCGGTGGGCGCAGAGGGCGCAGGGGTTGTGGGCGTTGCAGAAAGCAAGCAGTCGTGGTCTTTTGGAGACGCGAGGGGTAATCAGGAGGCGAAGGCGGTGGATGGTGGGAGTAAGGGCGGGAAGTCGCATGGATCTTGGCGGCAGAGGAGCTCCGGAGGCGAGCGGGTGAGCGAGAGCGCTCGGGACGGGAGCGGTGTGGAGTCTGCGGGATCCGGTCACGGGGATGCAGGACATCAGCAGGTTCAGCGGCAGGATCTGAAGAATGGTGGCGGAGGAGGTGCGGGTCGTCGCAACCAGTCGGGATCTGAGCAGGTGGTTGCGGGTGCACAAACGACGGCGGGGGGTGGTGGCCCAGGTTCAGCCCCAGTTGCAGGTGGCGGTCGAGGTCCAGCGGCGGCTGGCGCGCAAGCGTCGGAGAGGGAGCATCCGGCGGACAAGAAGCTGTATCAGCCACCACGGCCGGCGTCTGTATCTGGTCAGCGCGGTCAAGATTATCGCGGGCAGGGTCCGTACGGATCCGAGCACAAGGGGCAGGAGCAGGGCACAGGAGCACATTCTCGGCAGGCGAATGCAGGAGCGGATAGGGCGGCTGCATCGGAGAGCGTGGGGTCGCAGCAGCAGCAGCAGCGCAACAGCGGTGGGCATCATCCGAGGAACCAGAGTGCGGAGAAGGAGCAGGGCCCGAGCCACCAGGTGTACCTGACCCCACACGCACAGCAGAAATCGCAGGGTGCAGGAGGGTTGAAGGAGTCGAGTCAGGCGGTGTATCGGGAGAGGGAAGGGCAACAGCAGCAGCAAGGTCCGAGGGGTGCGAGCCAGCATGGCTGGGAGGGCGGTGAGCAGGGGCCGTACAATAGCAATAGCAACAGCAACAGCAACAGCAGCAGAGGGCGGGCGGAGAGAGATCAGGCGGCGAGGGCGTCTTCGGGTGCGCAGAGAGGGCAGGGTCAGTGGCAACAGACGGGGAGCAACGACGGGTTTCGGTCAGGTGCGTCGCGGACGCATGGTCCGGAGAAAGACGGAGGGGCGGGTCGCGAGGCGAGCAGGATGGAGGCATCGAAGCAGCATGCAGCGGAGGCGCAACGGGGTCAGCAGTCGGAGCAGTCGGGGCAGCAGCAGAACAAAGGAGGGCAGCAGGCAGGGCCGGTGGCGATTCCAAGCGCGAAAGCAGAGAGCGGGGGCTGGGGGGGAGAAGGTGGGAGTCCACCGGTGGGACGTGGAAGGGATTACAACCAGGGTCGGAGGGGACGGTTCGGTGGTCGTTCAGGTCCTCGGAACGTGGAGATGGAGCATCGACGAGATCCACCTGCGGCGAAGCAACGGCTGGTAATTGATGCTACAGGTGGGGCTGTGCCAAGTCAAGTTGGAGGTTAGCAAGGTTAGTTATTTGTCGTGCTCTTGATGGGGAATAGGGAGAGAGGCGGACGGGGAATGGGGTGGGGTGGGGCATGAGGTGAGGGTGGGCGTGGGTGGAGGAGGGTATGGTGGGGGTGGAGCACGTGGGTGGGCAGGAAGTAGTGAATGCGATGCAGAGAGGTGGAATGCATGGAGACGGAGGGAGTGAAGGGGTCGTGGTTGTGGTTGTGGTTGTGGTTGGTGAATGGGAAGGCGTAGAAGGCGATAGGTTTGGAGTAAGCGTGGGGTTTGCAGGGGGTGGGGATGACGGTGCGAACGTAGAGTGACGCAGGCGAAGTGGTTGGGATGAGGTTTTGGAAGTGCAGGTTTGTTGCATGTGGGGGTCAGGTTGTAGTGGGGCTGAATCGTGATGAGAATGTGTTGCAGGAGGTTTGACACACGGATAGGCGGGGCGCCGCGTGGGTGTTCGCGCGGAACGGGTGGATGAGGTGGTGAGGGAGGGCGACGGAGCGTGTGGTGGAATTGTGGGCGTGGCAGCCACAGATGGAACGAGCAGTGGTGTGGATGTGGGTGTGGTGTGGGCAAGTCGTTGGACGCAGCGGATGGCAACGTGGCAGCTGTGGCAGTGAGCAGGGGACGTGCGGGGCTTTTGCTTGGCGGGGACATTAGTGCGGACGACGACTTGGGGCAGGCGCCCCGGACGAGAAAGGCGCGAGGAGTAGGTGCGAGGGAGGGGCTGAAGAGGTGTGACGGGGTGTGAAGTGCAGGGTCACATCAGAGCAGAGCGTGGGCGGGATAGATGAGTCCGTGTACTTTCGTGTTAAGACGGAGTGGAGGGCTGTTGAAAGGCAACGACTGATTCCCGAGTAGGAGCTCGCTGTACAAACTTGTGTCTGTAAGGTCCTTGGTTTCGCAATCATGGTGTACCACTACAGTAGTAGTCGTGGAGGGAGTAGAAGTATACCTTCATTTTACATGGTGTACTGAGGTTTGGAGAACACTTGATGATTGAGATTGGCGGGGTTTGATTCAATGCTTTGCCCGGAATGGAGGCATTTTGAAGTGTACACTGAGGAGCCGGAGTGGCGTGAGACTGGTTCAGCTAATTGTTTAACGTACCTGGGTTGATTAAATTTCGATCCTAAATTTATTTTACTTTATTTATTGAATTTTTCTGCATGATTTAGCGCCCTTCTCTCACGCTGAGTAGTTGCATGGTTTCTGCTGCAGTCTGTGAAGAACAATGATGTACTCTGGTTTGTTGCGTAGTGCTATTTCCGGTTTTGTTTTTGTTTGTTCGAATTTGGTATTCCTACCGGAGTCCACAGTGAGGAGGCAGTGGCTGTGCTTAGCTGCGAGGTTGTGCAATTTGTACGTTTAAAAATTTTATGGTTTTTCGGTATTTTTCTTAGTTTATGTTGTGGAATCCGAGTGCAAAGTGGGGGAAGAAGGCACATTACATCCCTCGCATGTTCTACAGGAAGCAAATATAGTCATGCGTCTTGCCTGGTCCTTGTACTTAGGAACCATTACCTCATTGGCCTGACGTCAACCATGTGTGACGGCCTCTTTATTCGTTTAAGTACCCAGCAACCAAATTTATACTTCCCATGTCTTCTTCTTAGTTCCTTGCCAGTTGTAATTTAGTATATAGGTGGCATGATTGCTGGCATGGCCTAACTTTGAGGCGTAGGTGACTTTTCCAACCACTACCAGGTGACGATCACCTTAGTCTTGTTTGCCTGAGCCAGTTGGGACTAAAACTTTCTAAAAGTCTTAACCAGGAGGTTTTGTGCCACTGCCCATCCTTTTCTTTACAACACAAGTCATGAGGGTTTTCGCAGTAGGGGGTGTCAAACATTGAAGGTGTGTGGAAGAACGAAGTGTATGGAAAGGAGAACGTAACAAGCTAAAGGTGGAGGAGGAAGATTTGCTTAATTTAAGAACAATAAGGTGGCATCATGGGCTGGGCAGAGCACCTCCATGTCCTCTTTTTCCGTTCCCACCTCGTCCATTGTCACAAGGACTTACTAATATTGCAGTTGGGTAGTGTTAGCTTGGCATGCTTCATGTTGGAGTTTCTTGTGATGGAAACCCCACCTTTGCACCCAGGGGCGTCACCTTGTCAGCAATTCACTAATTGGTTATTTGCTGGGTTAGGTTTTCACCAAACTTTTTACCACCCCTTTTCCATAGAGGTTGACGTTCTCAAATGATGACTGTACTGAGAAGATTGTTACATCCTCCTCCACATTTAAAGATCAATGTCCTCATTAATTTGCTTACCTTGTTACTTATTTATTACTGAATTTGTTTCTAAAATTATAAAGATTCACTTATTGAGCTTCCTTAACCAAAGAAGAAATTTTTCTTTCTTTGGTCAGGTCTTTTTTTAATAAATACTATATGTTATATTTTCCATCTTTTATGATATATAACTTTTGAATTTTAATAAAGTCTCTATTTTTCATTGAGATTACTTTTACTTTTTTTTTGTTCATTGCACAATTTATACTATAGAAAACATTATTTGTTAGTACAAGTAGTGATTCCTAAATAGTCATTACATAAACAATTGTTAGTTGTTTCATTTGTATTTTAGACTTGTCTTGCTTCAAACTCTTATCTACATTTTAGACATAAGTAGCTAAATGTTTGTTAAAGAACCCAGTTCAAGAAATTAATTGTTTTGCCAAGTACTATGGATCTTATATATTCATCAAACAACTCTTAAAATTACCTATGTGAGTCTCTTAAGCATAATCAATTTTCTAAAATGCCTTGTTTTTAAATATTCTTTCACTATTTAGACTCTTTCTATAAATTTAAATAATATATTAATATATATTAAGTTTATTTATATTTGGTATATATAGTAGGTTTATTATTTTATGCTTTCAAAAAATTTAAATAATATATTATCATTACATAAATAAAAAGACCTTGTATTAGAATATTAAAGATTTGTCTTCTATATCTTCTACTTTGGAGAGTTTAGATGTCTTCATCTACATAATTTATAATTTTTTCTCATTTTTTATTTTGTCTTATTGGTAGCTACCTTCTTATTGTATTTTGCATCAAAGTGTTGCCTATGTTTCAAGCTATGTCTATTGCTCTACTAAAATCTTTATAATAAAAATCTTTTGTAAATAAATAAGTATTAGATTTTTTTATGTGTTGTTTTCTTCTTGCTAATGATGGCATCAACTTGTCCTAATTTTTTGTTCCACATTATATGTACAAGGATTGTTGTAGTTTATCCTTGTGATAGTTCTTGCTATCCTTGACAAATTTCTTTTATACCAAAATATTAGAAAAATTGCTTATAATTAAAATTATATCTCTTTATTCTACTATTTACACATATATTATATACTTATATTATTTTTCTTTAAACATGTAACCTTGTATTTACTTAAAAAATAAAAAATCCATCTTTATTAAAGAAACTTCTATAAGGCATTATATTAATCTTTTGATCTTTTTATTTTCTTATACATAGGTCTTAATTTTTTTCACTCTTATCTTCAAATTAATTTTTTATTATTCTATATATATATATATATATATATATATATATATTTAATACTATTTAATATTATTTTAAAAAAATAAAATTTTATACATCTTAGAATATATAAACTTCTCTTTTTGACTTAATGTATCCAAAAAAAGATTATCTTAGCAAATCTTGCAAATGAATTTGACATCCATGGAGGCAATTATATCATACTACCATATTTCTTTAAAAGAAGTTATTTTCTTTTAATAAAAATATTTTTAAAAATTATTATTAATAATAAATATATTAGTAAATTTCTTATCAAGTTAGTATTTCTAAAGTTTTAGATTATAATGTACTATATATTATTTTATTTTGATGAATAAGATACTTCAATTGGCTTCTATTTAGCTTTTTATTCCTAAATATTATTTAACTTCTTTCTTGTATGAATATTGTTTTAATTACAAAGTCAATAATATTTGTATGTATTTCAATGATTTTCATATCCTAAATATTTCAACATTCCTAAGATTATAATAATCATGCCACTTGATAGCTTTATTTTTTATTTTTTTCTATAAGATTAGATAAAATCTAGCAATCTTAAAAAATATTCTTTTAAAATTTTAAATCTTAGAAGGGATCACACATCTCTTTTGTGTTGATATTACCTTCCAATTTCTTATATCAACAAGTTTTTAGAAACTAGCTTTTATCCTTTTGTATTCATAGTATACTCCAAAAACTCAAGTTCTTATATAAAAGAGATATATTTTTAAGTTAGCATAGATTTTTTTTTTTTTTTTTTTTTTTTTTCTTCTTTTCATATATGCTATCTTTTCAATGTCACTACTTGCAAGAATCTATTTTTAAGAATAGCCAACTTAAGATTAATATAGCCAAAATATTTTCTTCCACTTAATCTATCCAAAGAATTTATCCACTTTTAGAACTAGATGATTATTTTTAATATTAGTTTTATAAAGAATTTAATTATCTATGTGTATTTATATCTTATTATTATTATTATTTCTTATAAATATTATAGATGCTTGAAAATATATATTATTTAGTCATATGGATTTATTTTCTAACAACTTATTAAAATATTTCTTAATTGCAATCAATTCTACTTGGTTGAATCAATATAGAGCCTTATTGAATAGTTTTGTCCTTAATATCTAATTAATCTTATGACAAAAAATTTAATAGATAGAATTTCTTCTATTAATTTATAATATATATAAAAATAAATAATTTATATTTAAATTAAAATTTTTATTAAATATTTTAAAAATTATATATATATATATATATATATATATTGATTTTCTTTGTTTTATTGATTAATATTTAGATTAAGTTAATATATGAAAGTAAAAAAATCAAAGAACCTTCAATTTATTATTAGTTTTTATTATTTGTCATGGACATAAGATTTATTCTAATAGTTATCTAAATAATATGGATAGATAGAAATAAATAAAAGTAGATTAATTTGATAATATCTTATAGAAAAGCTTCTTAGAAGCTTTATAGATATAATTTCATCTTCATTCATGTTTATAGGTGATTGGTAGGTTAAAAATTTAGTCAACAAGTTAGCCATGTGTCGCACATGTTGGTAGCTTGTAGAATAAGCTAATTACGTGGCACACATATAAAAAACTTGTCTTGTAAGTTTGACATGTATCTTGCCAATTGGACATGTATTGGAGGTTCTAAAGAATATTGCCATATAATTGTTACTGACATAAAATTTACTCCAATAATTATTTAATTAATATAGATAAATAGAAATAAATAAAAGTAGATTAATTTAATAATATTTTATAGAAAAGCTTCGTAGAAGCTTTATAGACACAGTTTCACCTTTATACATATCTGTAGGTGATTGATAGGTTAAAAATTTGATCAATAAGTTAACCACATGTCATACATGTTGATAGCTTGTAGAACAAGCTAAATATGTAGTATACATATAAGAAACTTATCTTGTAAGTTTAACAAGTGTCTTATAAATTGGACATGTATTGGAAATCCTATAGAATGCTGTCATATAGCTTTTAAGTAGATAGTATATATAGAGACAAGAGTGAAGCCTTCTTCACTCTTATCAATTCCTTTCTTATTTTTAGTTTAATTCAAGAGTCTTTGTATTTTCTAATCTTTGGTAATAGCCATTCCAGTTTCTTCTTAAATGTATATATTTTCTTATTTCTATTTTATCATTTTCTTTTGATATAGATTTCACTAATTTATGCATCTTCTTTTAGTTCGTATCCTTGACAAATTAACAAGAGTGCACATATAATATCAGAGTTTTATCTTTTTTTTGATTAAGAGTGGATTATTCTTTTTTCTTGATAAAACATAAATATATTAGAAGTGGATTATCCATTTTTAAATTCATATTGTTTTTAAATTTTTTTTCTTTTGAGTGTTTTATTTTGCAATGAGAATAGATATTTTTCTTTCTATTATATTATTATAGTAGAGCTTATTAAAATAAAGAACGCAATGGCATAAATACAAAAATAAATGAAAGAGTTAATACTTGCAATGCATCAACTCAATGTATTATCACAAGGAGCAGTAAGATTAGTAAAAAATAAAGATACATAGATGATTGAAGTTGCTTCAATATCTACACCAAGCCATATTACTTTGCTTATGATGGAATACCATTCAAGCATCAAAAAATAAAAAATAAATTTGTCTAAAAAATTTAATTGCATAAGATCTAAGTTTTAAGGATTTATCAATCAAGTACAACTGGTGATTGAACTTCAATTTCAAAGTTATCTAGCTTAAGGATCACAAGTCAAGTTTATTAGAATATTAATTTCAAGTTGTTTTTTATCATTTTATTTATTTATTTTTGAATAACATGATCCAATATTAGATAAATTAGAGATATTTTTAATAAATTTTTGACTTATATATAGAAGACATGATATAATTTGTATTGCAACTAACAAGATTGATATCTTACAATAAAGCAATCAATTAGTGATATTATATACTTCACAATTTTGACAACTAGTGATTGATATCAAGTAAAATGATCTTGCACTCATCAATCAATTTTCTTGTAGATTATAATATAAAATAAAAAAATTATTTTTCAACTTATTTGATCTTCATACATTAAACCAAGCAATTGACTTTGCTATGAAGTGTGATAATTGGCTTTTTGAATTTCAATCTAAAAATTGCATAAGAGAGCTTCAATGCTATTATGATATTAAAGATATATCTACATATTTTAAATCAAGCTAGGATCTTTACAAAAATAGATCTACATAGAGCATACAACCTAATTTGTATCAAAAAAGAAGAAGAATGGAAGATTTCATTTTAAATAAGATATGGATACTTTGAATATAACATTATGCCTTTTAGACTCACAAATGCACAAGTTGCTTTTCAACATTTTATGAATGATTTTTTTTGTGAGTTC